>NW_011626625.1:511045-713263 GCF_000204515.1 Acromyrmex echinatior
TATATATATATATATATAAATGTTGCTGTCATGAAAGATAATAATCATCAAGTAACATATTCATCATTTCAATTTGATTCCTAATTTACGGTTGCATTGCAGGTGTGCGTTGTGGGAAAAAATTATTACTGTATATGTAATCATAATCACAAGCATATACAAATGTAGGAAGGCCAACAGGGGAGGATTAGAATTCGCATAGCGGCCGTAAAGATATCCAGTTTATCGCTTGGTCGACCACTAAACGCCGTTCAATTGTCTCGAGTCATAAAACAAATGGTTCTTCGTGAATTCTTACACGAACACGGCCGCCCCATATGGATCATGTCTGCAAGATTTGATCGATCATGATTGCGAATTGTAAAGAGAGAATATTAACCTTTCACAATCATAAAGTTCATACATTTTGAATGTTATTTGTAACGATTGCATTGCTTTGATAAAAAATGTACATACATATATATATATACACATATATGTGTGTGTGCTTTTCATGGTGCGAGAGTGTTATATTATTTTAAATATTTTTAATTGAATTTGAAGACAAATTTTTCTACTAATTTTAATAACTATGATTGAAATATCATTTGATTCGAATTCGTCTCACGATTCTGTTCACACGCCCGAGAACTGGCCATTCTTGAAGAGAAAGAAACGTTCGTCGTTTATTTCTAGGAAAAAAAAGAGTATCCCGTCGCGTTATCGAGTAACTAATACAAAGGAGGTGGTTTATTATCTTCCGAGCGGATTCCGCCGGACGCGGTCTCGAATGTCTTTTCTAAGCACTCTTCTCTTTCCATTTCTGAGTCCTATTCTCTTCTCAATAGCGGTCTCCTTATCTTTACGGAGATTCGCGCGATTCACTCTATTGAATTGAATCCCGCTATGGGAATCGTGATCGCCGGTCTCTCGCAGTTTCACGTACGCATGTTGTGTGAAAAGCATCCGTATGGATGCGCTTTGCTTATTCGCGATTCGTTTTTATGTACCACGGACATCTTCCGATTTATTTAGACTTTTAAACCACTGTACTGCATTTATCGATAAACATTCGGACGTTGATGTATCTTATTTGATTGATTTAGCAACAATTCTATTAATTTAGCAACAATTCTATTGATTTAGCAACATATACAACGCACACATTTGCTTACATGGAAAAAAACAATTTTACTGAAATATCTAAAAATTTTGCTATACAAAAATATAGTATAGATACAGAATTATGGATTAACAGATACGTATTATGGAATTATTTGATAATGGATTTCGTTCGGAATTGTTCAATTATTCCTTAGAGTTTCATTGTTTTCTTGGGAAAGTGACATAACTCCGATCGAAATCCATTCCAAACAGTTCCATAATACATACAGTCAGAATTATCAAAATAATTACGTAGGCTATGAGCTAGTTATTCGAATGTCAAAATTTTTTGTTTAGCATTGCTTATTATATTTGAGTTTCTCACATAATTATTTGGATTCAACAAAATTGTTTTTAAATCTGTATTTGTAATAATTATATAAAGCTTTAAATATATTTCAGCAAAACTGAACACTTTTCCTAAGTATAGTTTTTATTGCTGAGATTTGTTCAATTTTCAAAGAATATTTCATTGAATCCTTTTTTTGCGAGTTCTCGAGTTTTTATCAATTTCACGTATTTCTAAGGCAACAAACTGTCCCTGTCACGTATCTTTCGTATACCCTAAAACGCGTGCACGCACGATATATTCGCCTACGCGTAGCTCCGAAATATTTATGCGCTTCTCCACACGTGCACGCGCGTGTCCGTTCCTGGTAACGCATCTGTGCGCGTGCACGTTGCTTTCATGCCGTTTGTTCTCCGCTTGGGAACGAGCGGCCTGAGACAAAAACTCGCGGTTCGAAAGAGCGAGAGAGAAAGAGCAGAAATGCAGGGAAAAAGGAAGAGAAAGCAGAAGAAGAAGAAGAGCAAGAATCGGCTGGTGGCGCGAATCGAGTTTAGGACTGTGTCAAATGACACTGACCAGGACACGACCGCCGCGGTGATGGTCCCGGGAATACTTTTACCATTACCGACATTTCCTTTCTTCTCCACGGTGAAGTCTCGTATGAGCTCGGGATGGAACTTCCGAGGAGATTCACAAAGGTCACAGGTCACTCGGGGATGAAGGGAGCACCGTGAGCTGAGAGACCGGCGGCGAATTACACGCTTGCGCGTATATCTTATGCTTCGTGATCTTGTTTCAAAATATTCTTCGGAATTTTTACCCTCGGGAATACTCGTATTGGCAGATAATGAAAGAATACGTGAGATAGCTTCGCCAAGTAGAAAAATTTAGCTTTAATGAAACTTCGTGGAAAGAACGATTTTGCTGAAGTATTTCAAAATTTAGCTAGATACAAATCTGAAAATAATTTTGTTGGATCATCAGAATAATTGTGTTTAAACGTTAATGACAGTGCTGTAAAAAGTTTTAACATTCTAGCAAAGCGTTTAAGCGTCCTGTATATTTATTTTTATAATCTTAATAATATTATTTTCAGATCTGTATATCTAGTTAAATTTTTAAATACTTTAGCCAAACCGTTTTTTCTTTAGCTTTAAAATTTTTAAGAATATACAATAAAATATTTAGATATTACCAAAAATCTTTAGTTATAGGATCATCGAAATCTATTCTTATATATAATATCTATTTTTTTTATAATATATCTTTTCACATTTTGTAACTGTAATTTAATCTTAAAATTTTACACCTCCCTTGAGCATCTATTAATGATACACAAGTGAGAATTGGGATTTGACATTTTTAATTGCAAGTCTCTCTTGAGGATTAAAACAGAAATTTCTTTAAAACTACTCTTTTCTGAGGTATAATTTTCTCACAAATCCAATAGTATCATTCAAATTTAATGAAAAAGCATATTTAACGTAGGGGGAATAAATTTATCGCGGCAACTGTTTATGCGAAACTGTTAGCAAATTGAAAATTTTCGTGGTGCGATTCTCACTAGTGTATAGTTTGAAGGTTAAGTTTAAGTTTCAATGACTCTTTATATTGATTATTCTTTTATATAGATATTCTAAATACGATTTCGATTTTATTTCCGATATAATCGCGAGTATTCATATCAAACAAAGAGGAAACTTCAAATTATTACACGCTTTGCAATAACATTCATCCATTTTATCGATTAAATATCATCGTTTTGGTATTTTGTTTTATTGTCGCTTTTAAATAATGAGTTTTTTTTTAAATGTTTGTTTCACCAATCACGATGCCTAATCACGAGGATTACTTTTTTGAAATTAATTCGAGAAAATAAAAATTTATCTGATAAATATTTGGATAAATTGCATAAATTAAGTTTAAATTATATTTCTTTGTTCTACGTTTCTATCTACCGATGTGTCTGTTCGAATTAACAACTGCGCACAGTTGGAAATGTCAAGGAACGCAAGACATATGTACTGATCCTCCCAGGACACATGCAGATTCTTACGTAATCGTAAACCTCCGAGGATGTGGGCGGGATGTTCTTGCGTGACCGACGATCGTGTTTTGAGGCATTGCTTCGTCGGGTCTCGGCTAATCGACCGCGACATTCGAACAGATGTTAACATCTTCTGCGTGCAACTGTCCAACTGCTCTTCTCTGATTTTATTTGAGCATCGTTAGCAGCTTCCAGAAACTATAAAAGTAGTAATAGATTTTTATCACGTCCGCATAGTAACATATATACAGTATATAGTTACGCATATATTATTCCCTCAATCATTAATTTCTTATAAATTAACTTAATAATAATTTCTCTTATTAATAAACTTAATTATTGCTGCAAAGTTTATATATCAATTTGTAAAAATAATGACAATGACCGTTATTCGAATATCATCCTGCGATGAAAGAATCAATCTTTCATCGCAGAGTAATAGTTTCATATTATGTCACACGACACTGTCAAACTCGTACGTGAATGGCGTAGAGCGGGCGGACATGTGTGAAATTAGCTTAATCTTCGAGCTCGGATGACAATGGTGATACAAACGCAGTGCGTGTACGACACGTATCGTCCCGTGCACAGGGTGACAAATCTCACCCAGTCGACACCCCTGTCCCGCTGCTGTCTCCCCGTGTAAATACATTAGAGGATGATCCTCCCATTGGCGTAGATGGTTTCGCAAGATTTAATATTTATAATAATTTATTATTGAATTGCAATCATTCATAAAATCTAAATATAATTTTAATATAAATTTTTTATACTTAATCTTTCTTGCGCTCTCTCTCTCTCTCTCTCATGTTGCAATTAAAAAGAAAAATCAATATTAATATAATACGCAATATTTGATCAGTAAATAATAACATTTATTTGAAATATTAAAAAATCTTAAAATTAACTTTGTAAAATTCGACTTCTATAAATGAAAATCATATTTTCATATCTTAATAATATAATACATCTTAACACCTTAACAGTATCGTGTATTTATTGTATGTATACATAAATAAACATTTATTATTCTGAAAGATTTTTTATTCATTTCAAATATTCTGTTCTAAATTATTATTTTTTCTTACATTCTCATCTTATGCTTTACTAATTAATAAATGCAAGAATTACAAAAAAAGAAAAACCTCGTCAAAGCTTGTCCAGGCAGAAATAACCGCGATATATATTCGCGATTGATTCCGACGCCATTGACGAGCAGATATCGGCGGTGCAGTAATTTAACAATGAGCCAGCTGGCGCGTGCTGCAGGGAAGGTTGCGACCCCTAATGTAGTTATATAGTGTACTTTCCAACACGGACGCACACTGACACTCATAGCATGCACTCACACACTCGTAGAATTTCACGCGGCACGGCCGACAATGAGCGGGGATGCCTCAGCCCTTTTGTCACGGTGGTTCCCGCGTCAATGCACACCGAGTCTCTCTCCTACTTTTCGATCTCCCTGTCTCTTTTCCGTTCCTTTACGTCTTCCGGGTTCCATCTCTATCGGGCTAGGTCCCGCGCCACAAACTATCCCTATTTATCGGGTCTAATTCGGATCATCGGCGTTTTCTGATGAACGCAATATTTTACGTTTATCTTCTGACTTACGCGGAAATCTCAATTAATTTTATAAAATTTTTCTATAAAAATTTTTCTTCCGTACAATATTTCAGAAACTACTTTGTACAGTACATTTTGAGGTACGAAATATGATACCCCGACGCTAAGAAATACCAATGGATAAGTCCGAGAGAAAAGATGCGATCTTAAAAAGGGCGCGTTCTGTGCAGTTGCTTTCCGATGCCGATTTTATTTCGATATTATATGTATTTGTGATCTTACCGTGGATATTGCTAGAGAAGTATGAATAATTGTCGTCGAACAATTCCACTGTATGTCTCGCCCTCCCCCTGGCTTATTTCGTCGCCCCTTCGCGTTGCACGAGCGAGAGCCGCTTCCTACACCCGCTCCGAGCGTTATGATTAAGTAATAAAACATTTAGAAGCCCCCTTGCCAAACTGAAAAACATCCCCCGATTCCGACTCTCCCGTGTACGTCTCCATTCGATCGACCGGCGTGCAACTTCGAGCGCACGCAGACTGCGTACGCGTGTGTGCACGCGGTAAAGGGCGTGACGACAGATGCAACGGAACATATCTACCCCCCTCTTGGCTGGGCGTTTCTTTCTGTCCCTCTGTATACTCCTCTGTCCTCTTCTTTCTCTGCTGGCGATCGCAGATAACGTCCGCGTTGGGAGCGGTTTGGGTCCAGATCACGATCGCGTAATTCTTGTGATCATTGCGCGACGATCGCGAATGGCACCCTTACCCCTACTTGCACGCATTGTTTATTGGAAAGCTAACTTCCGGTCCGAGATGAGAGATAAACTTTTAGATCGGATATTAAACAGCCGATTCGGGATAGAAATAAAGAGCGATGAATATTATTAATCGTGACGTTGTGGAAACATCGATATATGTACTTATAAGACATTTTAATGTTTGTATACATTATAATTTTATGTATTTTTTGTTGCTCTTGATACGTTAAAAGAAAAGAAATAGCCGTTAAAGCTGAATGCATATCTCCAGCTATATTTTAGTAGATTTCTGAAACAAATTATATTTATTTTTACAAGAAAAATACTAATTGCAATTGAATTAAATTTTTCATATTATTGTAATTATAATTATGATAAAATTGATTCTTTTTTATTGATATTATATAGGTATTATATTTTATCGATATCATGTAAGTGCTTATTTTCTAATCTGAATTTTTTTATCCGTTCAACATAAAGATCCTATTAAGATCCTGAAAATTACCAACCTATTTTCTTTCAATTGTTTTTTTTTTTTTTTTATTATTATTTCGTCGTCGGACGAGCATTATTGGCCCGACACGAGCGGCTGTCGTTGCGTGTGTCGAGACAATGGCATGAGTTACCGGATGCTCGTGCTTCCAAGCTTGATTTATTGGTCCCTCGAAGCTCGCGGATTGCCCGTAATTCCAGTTATTTCGTTCTAATCCGAAAGTTCGTTCCTGTCCAGCCATCAAGCTTCACCCTTTGCCTCCTAATCTTAACTCTTTTGATTCCTCATCTTAACTTTGGACTTCGCTTTCGATTTTTCTTGCACATATAACATTTCTGTTCTTCCAAAATAAGAGTTATTTTTTATAACAAACCGAGATATTTTTTATAACAAAATGTTGGATTTAGAATATATAGAATAGCCTTAATATTTTCTGCTGTTAGTAAACGAAAGAAATAATGCAATTATTTTATCAATAGACAAAATCGTTATTATCAATAATTTAAAGTACATTTATGGATATAATATAGCAGTGACTAAAAAACGTATTTGCAAGGAAAGACCGTTTTTTCTAACATTAAGTCCCCCTGATATCGTGTTCTTTCTTCGTTATGAAGACTCTCTTTCTTCTCCCATTGATCACAGCAAAGACGCTTGGTCGTAGGCGGATCTTTGCTCCTAACGTTACGCGTGTCTAACTACGTCAAAGATCGAATACAATAGCGTATGGTTACCAACATCTGACCTCGCGTACAATGTCGTCATTAGAATATGAATGCAGCTATACAGTTTGCGTGTCGTAACGGCACGCGACGCATTTCCATGCAGTCGGCTTGTGATTCCGCGTTATCTTGACTCTTGCTTCTGTCCTTCCATATTACACAAATAATATTAAAATTCTTAATCGTATATCTGTACTGTAGATAACTTTAATTATAAATAAAAGCAAAAATTATTTAATTTTATAACCCTGTATGTTTAAGTTATTTTTTTATATCTACTGAATTTTAGAATATCTAATCTATATAGTATGTTGTTATATATTTTCTCAATATTGTTTTACTGTTATTTCTATTTCATGTAATTAATTATTATATGAACTATGAAATATGAGACTAATCAAAAATTAAATCACACACTATTAATGCAATTTCAATTAAGTTGTATCAAATATTGAAATTTTATTTCGTTTTATGACACGAAAATTATCACTAATCCACCAAGACACACGCTGATAGGATGGGAAAAATAAACATGCCGATAGGTTTTTTTCGGCACATGGAAAAGAATGCAATTAAGGAAACGACAGATAGTAGCGTGATCGGTGTGGCGCCGTGCTGTCACTTCCGGCGCGGACGATAGGCTGACGCATAATTTCCGGTCCGAGACCCGAGGATCCATCGATCAAACACTAGAACTCGAAAAGGCTCGTCCGAATATTTCAGAGATACTGTCTGTGCCGCGTTCCACCCGAGAATTTTGCATTCTTAATTTGCAAATGATGAATTTGTATGGACAGTATCTATCTATTAATCGGAGGTATGAATCTCTACTTTGACTTATGCATTTTGATAATGTCTTGTTCTGCATATAATGTTCGATAAATAATGGAACAATATAGAAAAGAAAAATGAATAAGACTGAATAGAAATTATCAAAAAGAGAGAAACTTTTGTTTATTACTTAGCAATTATATTTATAAATTAATTTTTTTTAATAATTTAATTAATATAATTAAATATAATGCACTATTGATTTATAATTTTTAGAAATAAATAAAACACTATTAAAATATATTTTCGAACATAATTGTTAAAATTTACTTATAAAGGAGAAAAAATTTTTGTATCAAAATTGTTTTATAAAACACGTTTTCTGTACTAAGTCCTAAAGTTTAATAATGCCGATTGTTACATAGCGCTTCTACAAACGAGCATTTTATATGACGACTTTATTGATTTAGGGATGTGATATATGAGCAAAGAGCGGGAAAGGAGAGCCTCTCTATTCCCTTACAAAATATTTCACTAAGTTATCACAACCGCCGAGGTGGTACTTCCTTTGCCGGTGCATCTCCCCGACTAGACTGTTCCAGGCGGTAATTATTTGGAACCCTTTGATGGACGTCCAGAACCACGCTAGTTACGTTCTCAGGTTGCTTCATAAAGCATTGAGACATTCATTGGCCCGGGTTCCTTCTGTGTCACCGAAGAGACGAACTCGCCTCTCAAATTCGAAGCTTCATTTCACGCCTACTTGCCGAACAGCCGTCTCTTTAGGATCACTTCTAGCATTTTTACTTATGTATTTTCTATAAATCGTTTAACTGTGTGCGTGAGAAATATAATTTTGATTTTAATTGTTCTAAACAAAAATATCAGCAGAATATTTTCAAGTGAAAATTAATTAGAACAAAGAGGAAATAGGCGAAAAACATTATTCTAAAATTAATGAAAAAAATTTTTTTAATAAAATATAAAAATAAAATTAAAAAAATTATCTTCCAGTAATATATATATATATATATATTAGGTGTTGGAATTAATTCGTAGCGTTTTTTAATGAAAGAATGTTATTTATTTCACATGAGCATTAAAAAATACATTAATGAAAGTACTTCCCATCACTTGTAAAACGCTACGAATTAATTCCAACACCTAATATATAAAATAAAATTAAGACATGAATGCCTTGTTAATGCTTATAATTAAAATAAAAAAATCTTGAAAAATGTATGAAAATAATATAGACTTATTAAAGTAAAAAAGATTTAACAGAGAAATTTTAATTAATTTTATGAATGTAATAATAAGGTATTAATCATAATATACTGATCTTAATATTGTAATTTAATTGTTATTTGCAACCGTGTTTTTAGTTATTGACCACTATCTTGATATCAATTATATATGCAGAAATAACAATGTCCACATTACCGCCAGTTATTGATAGCGAAACGTGGCAGATAATGTAAGCCCCTAATGAATAGTATTCAGATAAATGTACAGTCGTCTGCGTCATTTATCCTCCCACAGTACTGGCGTCCCGAATATTTCCTATCTACAGGAAGGAGGAAGTCTATATCACAGAATGTCGATATTTTTTATAGAAGGGAGAGAGAGAAAGAGAGAACACGAAGCAAAGAAATAGTCCCAAAAATAGGGCAAAACTTTCATGTGTCTTATTGCATGATATTCTGATTATTTTATAAATATATTTTCTCAGAAAGGATATCTAATAACGAGACAAAAAAATTTTTTAATGTACTTAATTTTATCTTATGCAGCAGATTTAGGAATTTTCCTTTTAAGAATAAAATATTTCTGTCTTGATAATAAATAACCATTATCTTTATATCGATTATATTTCATGATGGATTGAAGAATAATAGCATTAAATATTTTCTATGAATATATATATATATATATATATATATATTTATATATATATAAATTATGAAAAATATTAAAATTAATTATGCATGACACATTAATTATGCATATATATTATTTTTAATAGAAATTATTAAAAAAATACATATAAATATATTTGCGTGTTATTACCATTATTATCAGGCAGCATAGATATTGTTATCAATTAATAAAATAATATGCTAATACTCAGAGGATAATTTAATTTTCATTTATTTAAATTTGTTTATAACTCTAAATGTGCGGTCAACGGGGGAATACTAAATCTCATTAATGGTTTATCTTATTAGCGGTGCGCGATCAATAATGCAATCTCTATTTCTCCGATTAAAGTATTAAACAGCGCTGTGGGAAATTCATTGTCGCTATCGGTCACTGATATTTTGGGATAAGAATATCGTTCGAAATATGTTTGAATCGACACATATATTGCTTCAATTCTATCTAAGTCACGTATGTTCGATTTAGCCACTCGCGCACGTCAGACGTGCATCGAATTCCGCTTTCATCAAAACAAATTTTCCGTATACAACCTGTGCATTCTCAACATAGTGCCAGTTTCAAATTGGATTGCGGACATTTATTAATTCGTGCATCTGCGATCGCGCTATTATTGCGAACCTCATCTGTTATCACTTTTACGCATTAAAATCCTTCAATGAAATCTATTACAAAGTATATAAATCGATCTTTTTGTCCTTTGATTAATAATTTACAGTTTTTTTTCGTCGCGAAGCCTTGCGATATCATTAGACAATAACATTTCATTAGCTAAATAATCACCACTATGGGCGGTGGATGTAGGATCCCAAATGTCATTGCGATTGTGTCATCTTCCTCTTTATCTCTTCCTGTATAAACAAGGGCTATGAATATCTCGAAAGGCTTCTCGGAGCGGCTTGCCTTTATCTCGTCGATTGTTTAGGCTGCTGAAGCCTCTTGTGACACGTTTAGGTGCATCACAGTCAGGCTGATCTCACGCTACACAGGTGGTCTAACGATTAAAAGGCGCCTGTGACACAGGACGCCTGTCTACCTTCTGGCAAAGAATATCTTGCAAATAACCGCATAGCAAACAATACGTATTGTAATAACAATAAACATTAATTTGTAGAGTTTTGCGCGAAAAAATGTAAATATTAAAATAATAAGAGTAGACAATAAAAAATTATATAAGACAAATATGTAAATGTAATAATTTAATACTGTATATGTAATATTGTAATTTAATATTTTTAATGCAATTATGAATATTTTAAATATTTACTAATAAAATTACATATACCTATATATTTTTTAACGTATTATATATTACTTTTATGTCCGCATTTAATTGATGGATTAATTTCTGTAAACAGAATTCTATACATTCTACTGTAAAATAATTCATTTAATATATCTCTACTTAAATTTCAATAAACAAAGAAAGGAATTGTAAAGTATAGAATTTTTACGCAAGCGAATCATATCAACTACTCGATTACTGAACATTGAACAGTGATTTTGTCTGACGTAATCTTTATTTTTGTTAGTATCATTCGGATGCAATTTTAATCACATTATCGAGTGACACGTAAAAACGACTTATCCGATTTAGCATTAACAGATAAAATTAAATGAATAAAATTGAAGTGGATATATCGGACACGTGGCGCGCGAGAAAAAAATAAGGCGTGCAATACTGTCATTTTCTTCGCTATCATATCGCACTCATTAGCTGCCATTTACCATACCGTTCCTCTCTGGCAAGTTGCGGTTAGCAGCCGCGCTGCCGCGATACAATTTATCTTTAGAACTTAGATTCTTCCCCGACAAAGTTTTTATAGCGACCATCATATTATAATTTTCAAAGCACATTTTACACGATACATTTTATATAGAGCGAATTAATTACATGTAACATTAGGTATATAATTTATAAATTGTGCATTTGTGTTACGCATTGATGATTAAATTCATAAATTGCCGTTTACAAATATTTTCCTGTTATTAAATCTGTTATTAAATCATTTACCGTAAATTATTAACTTCTGTTACATTATTATTTGAAATATTTAGGAAAATGAATAAAAAAATGTTTTTGTGAGACTAATTTGAAAAAACAAAGAAAAATAGATGTTATTTTATCTATAAAAATGTATATGATTGTTTGAAAATGTAGAGTTATCTAAGAATTAAATTATAATATACATATTTCATGAAATGTTTTGTGAATATTTTCTCTCTTTTTTTTTCTTTTTCTCTGTTTCTCATACAATGTACAATATATACTATGTACATATAATATTATGTACAATTATATAAATACATATAAAAGTTAGGAGTTTCGTGAGTCATTCTAGTGATAAAGAAGGGTAGTTAAATAGATAGAAGCAGATATCACAAAAGTCTTGTTGGTAGATTTGATTACCATCGAAAACAGATTCGGTTGATTCAGTAAACATCGAGGCGTCATGCTGTTATTGCACATTCGTGAGTCAGACTTTTGTAGTGGATTTAAATAATAATGTAGTAAATGTGTGCACTGATATATAAAAATTATGGATATATAATACGATCTTCAATTTTCAGTCTTCTGCGGAGGTAATTGTGAGTAATCTACAATTTTAAAAACAATGACTTGAATAAAAAATGGAATTTAATCCATAAAAAGTACTTTATTATTATATTATTTTATGAAAAAGAATAATGGTAAGGGGCGGGGGGGCTCTTTATATCTGCCTTACGCTTTAAATTTTAATATTAGATCAGATTTTAATTTTTAAAAATTGAATAAAAATTATTAATAATAAAGTTTTTATTATAAAAATATTGATTTTGTTATATTTTTGTGAATGTAATCTGTCTTATAGATACGTACTTTGATTAACATAATGAAGGATATTAAGAGTTCAAAGTAGCCCGAAAGTTTGTATAAGACAGTCTTAAGATTCACAGTAATTTGCAAACTTGATAACGAGCAAGTCGCATCGGTCTTTCCTCTTCTGTGATTACTGCCGGTAGGCCGTAGAATAATAGCAGAGAGATCGAAACCGACAGAAAACACGGGCCGTAATTCGTGTCGTTTCTTGTTCGGCGAACTTTACGAAGTGCCCATTTGCCTTATCGACTCTCACCCTCTCAAGCTTTCTTTCTACGTCTCTCATTCTCGGACTTTTTCACTCTGCTTCTGTCGGCGCTGCGAGTTGTCCTTGCTATAGAAAGAACAACTTCTGGCACGCAATCTTGAGCAACGTACTACATAACTCGTATGCTTCCGTTCCGCATTTCGATGAAGAAAAGGAAAAAATCGTAAACGATATCTTGAGAGTATCTTGAGAGAAAGCAGGATATAATTCAATAAACATTGACAGGTTATTATTAAAAATTTACATATTCTCTCTCTCTCTCTCTCTCTCTCTCTCTCTCTCTCTCTGTCCTATTTTTGTATATAAATGAGTTGTGTATATTGTACAAATAAAATTTCGTAATAGTTTATTGTCAAGTAAATAACTTATCTTGTTATTAATAATATTTTATCCATTTTTTAGTAAGATTGATTTCTTAATTTATTATTGTTTAATTAGAAAATATATAAATTAATATAATTAGATATAAAACCTAAAATTAAAAAGAATTTGACAATTAAAACATGATATATATAACTGTCATGCAATATATTATATTAAAAATGGAATATCCAAAATACAATGCAAAATGTTAAAAAGCGAATATTTTCTATTGAAAATAAGACGTTTGTAATTTTAACGACAGTTATCTGATGAATCTAATGATGTTCGTCTCGGTCTCGACAAGACAGTCTCCTCAATCTTGTTGATAGGATCGCATGTCCGTCACGATTGATAAGATAAGTGCGAAAGGTTCGAATCAGGAAGTGAGAGAGCAAATATCTATCATTTCTACGTAATTAAAGATGTGCCACGAAACTTGGTAAATAAATTGCGCGCAACTTAAAAACAACTTGAAGAGCTCTATAATTAACTTTGCGAAAAATAATTGCTACTTAGATTATCAAATATATTTCTAATTATTATATATCATAAGTCTGTAAATTCTATGATTTAAACTAAAAGAAAATTATATATTACATAGATTTTACGAAATTTGTTATGTCTAGGAAAAGTCTCGCAAATATTTTTGATAATATTTGTATTTTTTGTATATCTTACAATATCAGATAATTTAATGCGTGGAAGATTAAAATGATCTTCATAAATATAATAACAAAAATTTATAATTAAGAAATCAACTTTTTCAAGATGATTTATTAACAAACAATTCATGTCATGCAGCCAAATTTATATAGAATACACTGACATTATCAAATGCGATAATATACGATATAATCATATTGTGATAATATTGCAATTGAAATTATGGAAATTTATAATTCTCGAGAACTCTATTTATGCTTAAAATCTTCTTTTTTTCATGTAGGCTAATTATCTACTTTTATTTGATGTACAATTATATCATAACATTTACGAATCATAATGTTCTATAATTGTATTCATTAGTTTTGCGTGTTATTTTGTATATTATACTTTAATATACAAAATGGGAATTTTAAAGATCTTCCTATATTGTTTGTTAATAATAATAAAAAATTATTATTATCTCATTATTATTGTTTATTAAGATTAAAGTTTGTAAATGTAGTGCATTATTTTATTCTGAAATTACATTATATTGAATAAGTGATAAGCATCTTATTCTCTCTCAGAACTGGATCACAATACTTACTGATTAATTTTTGTGAGTGGATTTAAAATAAGGGATAAAGCTCTTTCCATTTATTTATATCGTTTACATATCGATCGATTTTCAGTTATTGTTTATATTTTTAATATTATAGATTAGATAAAAAATGTTTGCGGTACTTATTGCAGTGATCCATGATTCTCTAATAAAAAAACCGCTTAATTGTAAAGAAAAAAGAAAAAAGTTCTGGATGATAAATCATAATTTTCGGTCGAAAGGGTTAATCAACGCGAGCAAATGAGAATCGAACGATGTGCATCTCTTCGCACTTTTATGAAAAGAAGGAACGAGTAAACGAGGTCTTACAGCGAGGCTGCCCTCAAGGATCTCCGAGATACTTTAGGGACTGGCGTTGGTGACGTCGGGGGGAGAAAAATGAGTGAAATCCATTAGAGGGGAGATTCTGTGGCTCTGACCTGTGCCGATCTGCGCTTACATTCACGACGTTACACATTCACACGCGGGCGTGTCACACGAATTCTCCGTCGGTGTTCGAAGCGCGACAAAGTAGAAATCCCTCGCTGTCGTGGTGTTCCAGTCGCTGTGTCACGTGCATCGTTAATGCACTTTTCAGCTTATGCCCGCTGCTGACGCGCGATATGCGCGTTAATTAGCAAGATGCTTGTCTGCAAAAATGTAAACTCGTATATAATTGGCACAATAATGTAATTCTTGTCGGTACAAATTTTAATATTGCATTTTAATTTTTCCCATTTTTCTCTACGACTCATTCGAATACTTATCTTCTAAAAAGTAAAAGGAATTATTATTGTTATTTTTCTTTTATTTTCGAATTTTTCTATGTTTATTTTTTATTTTAAGTACATGAAAAAATTTGAGAATTTCTTTGATAAAATTTTCTAAATAAATTAATATTTTATAAATCTTTAATAAATTTGAAACAAATAAATAAATCTTTATATAATTCATTTTACTTAGTACTTCTTAGGTTTGCTGAATGATTAGATAGATTGAATGTACATTTAGTAATATTATTTACGAGTTACCAGCGACAGATGCTAATTATAATTCGTACAACGATTATATCCCCAGAACAAATTTTAGCAATACGTACTTGCAACAAAGATCGCTGCATACATTCGTAGCATTCGGCAGAATGACTATACGATTATAATTATTCATGGGTCGCGTGCTGTGCCAATCATTTCAATATCATTCTCTTGATAGCAATTCCTTTTTGTTTGGACATGTGGTACGTGCTGCCGACACGAGATGATGTGGTCCGATCTAGGACTTCCTGAACCACGGTGGATCACCGTTTCTACCCCTACCGCTACCTCTATTTCCAACTACTCTTCTCTTCTCCTTTTTTTCAAAGAACCGATCGTCGAGCCGTTTTGTCCCAGTAATGCGACGATTGTTGGCGCGAGCCTTGAAACAAAAACGCGGCCGTACCATCTGTCGGATCGAAAGAGGCGGACGCACGTGTATGCGTGAGAAAGAGAGACGGGCGAGCTGCGGGAATAAAAGAAAAGAGCATCCGTAAATGCGACTGAGGGATTGTTTTCTAGTGGCTCGTCGTTTAGCCCCCGCCATGACCCACCCTTCGCGACGAGGGCCACCTCCCTTCCCCTTCCAAAGGGTCGTCGATAACACCGTTTAGGATTTCGATCTTTGATCCTTTGTTGCCTTCCATGTATCAAGGGCTTCGTTTCTAAAAAGCAAACTTCTCGAATGTGTTAAATCATTAATCGAGCACACAATATTTAATCGGTAATATTTGAACAGAAATAATGAAATACATAACAAATTGGTATATAAAATAAATAGTATTAAACTAATAAATTAATGAAATAAAATTAAAATATGTAAAAATTCTATGTTTAATAATTTTTAATAAGAAAATATAGATGTTCTTGAGAACATAATTAAAATTAGCAAATAAGATTCTATGTCAAGTTTAATCTGTAGTGACAAAAACACGCGTGAATTTCTCGATACTGTACGAGCCGCCAATTTTGCGATAGCGAAGTAATTTACGATCAGAAGCACGACTTGATGAAGTTCGCGGCAAGCTGCGGTTTGAAATATATGGGACACCCAGTAGGTGGTCGATCTGTGCCTAACACGCACCCCGCATAACGCGTAAATGCGGTGTAGTAGCAGGGTCGTGGATTCTAGCAATTACACGCCCTCAAGTACCCTTAGAGACGGAGCCCCATTAGGACGAGAGTCGAGGGATGTTTTAGCACGGCTCGATTTTCGAATTCGTGTGGAGTACTTAAGTCCTTGCGATACTTCCAGACCGCCATTTTGATTCTTCCTAAACAATGTCTTCCAATATTCTTCGGTATGCTTCTTTTTTTAAATTTTTGTATCACTAGAGACAGGCAAAACTTAAATATTTTTAGTATCTCTTAACATATATTTATAATATATTTTTAATATTACTTAAAATAATTTACATTTGAATTAAATTTATTAATTTATTAATTTAAATTTGAAATGTTTAAATAACATATGTACATGTAATTTTAACTATTTAAATCGTTTTATGGAACGTAAATACAAATTACTAAGCTAAGTAATACTTTTTATGTACATGTAATATTTATTAAAGATTAATAAAAAGTTCTTGAACTCTTTTTATGTATAATTTTAAATTATATTCTTTCGTCGAAGAATAAATGTATACAATAACGTTGACAATGATAACAACAATTATATAAAATTGTTTGATTTATGTTTGATAAAATTGATTGCAAATTTTTTGCTGATGGTTTACTTTCGATTACGATGTAGCAAGAGTCTGTTGCGGAAAAACATCCATTACGACCGGTCATGTACGTGTCCTTAGATTGCTGTAACGGCAATACAGCGGCAAGAAGCTGCCATCCAAGCTTCTTTATATCGTGTTGTCTTACGTAGGTAGCGAGCAAAACCGGGAAACCCTCTCTGAGTGCTTCGCTATGTAAGCCATTTCGCCGAGCGGTGGGTATCGGACATTGGCATCGTTATATCCAGGTACACGTTCATGGTATTCGGTATATATAGATATATTATATCACGGTCATGGCTGGAAACGATTAATCCTTCACGTCGAGACGTCATTGCCATCTTCGGTCCTTTAATCGGAAGTCTCCACGACGAAATATATGGCGATGACATAACTTGATATCACAGTACACGGACTTGGGTGCTTTAACTTATTAAAGTAAATTCATTATCAACGTACGTACTTTATGCAAAGCTTCATCTATTTTTATTTATAAAAAAGTAATTTTTTAAATAATTAGAAAGAAAGGTAAAATTAATATTTTCTCATGCTTTGTTATCTTCATTAAACTTCGCGATTCAACCTTCAAAACGTTCGTCACAGCTCGATGTCTGCACCACAGAGAAAACAACTATGAGACGAATTTTCATGCATTTCCCTCAAATGTTTAGCGGCGGCTCTTGTCGTGGCTGTAAATTCATTTCGAGCATTACAAAACGAAGAGGCGGAGTAAAATGTGTCAGTTGCGAGGTGCGCCCGGGTAACGAAAACAACGAAAATAAGTACGTTCCTCGCGTTCAACATGTTCGTTACCCGCGTCGCAGCAGGTACGTCTGTTACAGCGGAATTGATTTTGCAAAGGATGAAAATGTTTTTCGAAGAACGAGGCTGAATGCCGTGTCGGACTGAACGCGAATTGGTATATGATGTCGTGCCATTGTCGATGCCATTGTCGATGGCACGATAATCAGTTTTTTAGCGCCGCTGCCATTTAGCGTCGATCGCGAGTCCCGCTCGTAACGCGACAGGAGTCGTCAGAATGACAGAGCTTGATCAAAGGACCAAGCCAGGCGTTTGATGTCTGATGCACGCGCTCCCGTTTCAACGGTCAGCAGCCGCCGGCTGAATTCAAATTCGCGATCGAACTTCGGATTTCGATAGGACACCAGTCGAATCGTACCGCAGGTTTTAACGGATATTTCGAGATCCTTTGATATTTCATATTTTTCCAGATCGATGTCGGTTGTATGACATGGTAATGAAATTTTCGAAAAACAACGAAAAGCTCTGCAATTGAAGTAACACTCGAAACATTATTGGGAATATATCCATTGTAATTTATTCAATTTCAAAATATTTCCTCTCTTATTTCGATGTGTATGTATATGTAAACGCATATCTTTCCAATTCAGGAATAATTCAAAGAAGGGTCGTAAACAATTTTCGCACTTTACTTTCTTCCAGATTCTAATAGAGCGAACGATTCGAATTTGATGACCATTTATTTTGCAACGGCAACGAAATTGGATCTTCCGCCGCCCTCATCGCGATTCTCTAATTTTTTATCCTTGCCATTTCAATTCCCATCAGTTATTTATGATTTTCTTATTATTGTTCTTCCTTCTTGCGAAGAATGTCGCGACTATCAAAATCGAATTAGAACAAAGGGGAAAAGAAGAGTCTGTTGCGCACCCTCTATCCTAACAATTTCGAGTGAAATATAGATTCCCGCTTATTGGCTGCGAGATTTTTTGAAAGGGTCGTTCAATTGAGACTTTCAAGAAGTGCGACGGGTTAACCGCAAACAATGTCTTCGAAATGACGCGTGAGCCCTTGAGAGAAAATAAGAGGAAGGTCCTGCTTTGAAAACCGTCGAGGTTTTATGACATTTCCTCTATTTTTTGCACAGTGCCGCAATTTAGAAAAGGGTGCATCGACTTTTCGACGCCGGGATAAGTGTTTTTTTCAGATACGGCATGATTCTACTCTTTTCTTCAAATGATCTCACCGAACGGTATTCGATTAGTCTTCAACTTGTTACGTGATGTAGCGTATATAAATCAAACGTAACGATTTTTTAGGAAAACCCAGCAAGCTTTGCTTTTAATCTTCAATCGAATTTAAATGTGATTACATTTCCAAGTATGTCTTTTTTACACATTAGAATACACATTAATAAAATTAAATATAAAAGTAAATATTAATAAAATAATTACACGAATAAAATTTTTCTCAACCATTTTATTAATCAAACACCCAACGAACTATTTAAGAATTTGTTTTGAATATTATTAGAATTTTATTCTATTTTACGTATAAGCTTTTATTTTTCTTTTTTGCTCAATAAATAATTTAATATTGTAACGCGTTTGTTCTTAAGAGACATGATTAAATTCTGCCAGAATTCGGCGAGACGATCTTTATGAAATTTCAATTACAGTTCCATCGATGTCACCGCAGGGTTCCTTTAACCCTCAGCCCTCCAACTTCACGCCTTTCAGTCTCCTCCCTTCTTACTCTCTCACCGAAAATCATAGGATGCAACCCGTAGGTTACGAGACGAGTGCGATGTTCCCGAGATGAGAAACATCTTACTACCTTCGGCGCCTTTTCAGCCCACCCTTGAAGGTCCCAAAGGGTGACGAGCTTCCCCTAAAATCCTCGCGAGGTATACTGTCCATCGATTACTCTTCCACAATTGCGGATATTTCGACGGAGAGGTGCCGTTAGATCGAAGATATTCGATTCCCAGATGGCTGTCGTACCTTCACCCCCCTTTCGCTTTTATCCCCCTTTTCTCTGTTACGCCAATCGAAGCCGCTGTCGGACGTAGCCTCTTTCTCGTTCTCCTCTTTGAATAGAATCACGGAGCTATTCTTCCAAGCATTGTGAACGGAGTCGGAGGTAGTCTATTCGTATGTGATGAAACGACGATTGCCGGAGATATCTGGCCTCTTATCTCTGCCATTGCGAATCCGTTTGTTAGCGAGTGATGATCTCGCTGATTTAACGCGAGGATTCGATCAAATCTTTATCCATCCGTTAGCCAGCAGAATAGACATGTGAGAAAATTGTGAGATAAATGAAATCCCTTTTAGTGTTTTTTTATTTATCACAGATTTATTGGACAATGTTTTTCAACAGAAACACAATTGCCAGACTTGGCAATTATAATCTTACAATACTTTTCTGAAATCATTTCATGAACCATTAATTTCGCTATAAAGAACATATTAAATCTAAATATATATTTGTTCTAAGAACTTCGTAATTGAATGCTATCGGATTTCAGTCTACGGATAAATAATGATCGCGGCGTTAGGTTGAGTGATAACGATCTCGACTATGCGATTCGGAGACGGACGTACAATCGAACCTACATTCTCTGGCCGGATAAGGAGAGCGTGATGATCGTCCGCGGAACGGCAGCCCTCGCGAGCTGTTTCTCGTATTTCCATTTCGTCGTCACTGCGGGGATGAAATGGGGGTGTAAACGGTCAGATCATATCTACTCGGTCGAGAAGTGGCCAAGCCGCCCTTCGGCCGTAATTCTCCTCGCTTGAAGGGATTCCCCCCGCGGGAAAAGTCGCGCATCGAGACGAGGATTTAAACTTTCGAATTCGCTTTATCTCGCGGTGGCCCGATCTGCCCGAATCCGAGGAGTGCGGGCATCGCAAACTCGAGAGATGCGGTGGTAAATGCCGAAGGGACGGTCAAGCGGCGCGCCATTGTCGGCCCCTTGTTTACGAGCCGGGCGTGAGATTCCGCCGTATAGATTCGATTCTTTTCGCGACGATTTATTCGACCAAGGACCTTCGCGCATATACACGCGAGGATTAACTCCGGCCGATATCCGGGGCCACGAGATTGGATTACTCGCCTGCGCGTTTTTCCCGCGCCGGCGTTCACGACCGGTGATGTATTCTTCTGGGGGTGGAAATAAAAGAGTGACTTTTCACGGCACTTGTGAAAGACGATCCGAGACGAACGAATTTCCTGCCTCTTTAAAAAAATTGTTACTCGAAGCTTTTGATCTCTCAGTTAGTCCGTTGCTGCGTTGATAATTAATTTTTGCTACCGTTAAACGAAAAAATATCCTTGTAAACAGCTATGAAAACCCATGAAATATATAAATAATTAATTTTTCACATGCCTATGAAAATTTTAAGGATTAGGAAAATTATCTTTTCTTAATGAAAAGTAACCTTCCGTACTAATTCACATTTTAATAATTTCATCATTTCTAATTTATATTCTTAGGTATTTAAAAATTTGCTGCATATTATTGTCACATTTAAAAACATCATTTATTAGGTCAAGTGGATTAATGTTTATAGTTTCACTAAAATCTGTAAAAATCGAGTGTGAAGGAAGAAGAGAAACACGCGAACTTCAATTTTCCTTTAATTACGATGTTGCGGAACATAGATTATGACGTTTGTTCGCGCTCAAAAACATCTGTTCCCTTTCCTTCCTCGGACGAGTTCTACCCTTGCATAGTTTGCCCCCGCTAAGGACCGATATCCGCAGGGGTTTCACCCTGCTTCTCTGCGCGCGAGAAAACGTTGATCGTCGAGAATTCGTCAAGAGCGTGCGCCTCGTTTAAACAGCCCGAAGGATAGGATGCTAGCTAATTAGAAATTAATCGTCCTTATTGACTTTGTGACCACTTTGCAGATAAATTTCATGTTTCTAACCGCTAAATCAATTAAATCTCAATTAATTTTTACTTTTATATATATATATATAAAATTCAAATGTGAATCAAATTTTATTTATATCCATATATCCATATATAGATATATAGCCATATATCTATAATATTATATGTAAGTACTTTATAATATTATATTTAATAATTTTTATGAGATATAATAATTTTTATGAAGTATAATATATTTTATATTTTTATAAGATATAATATCATATACATATTATATGTATGTACATATATCACGTACAATATCATATATGTACATGTAATACATTTTTATAAAATTATAATATTTATAAAAGAAATATAGATACATTTACATGATTTTGTTAACAATATAAGTTTCAATTTTTCAATTTTAAGTTAGTCAGATGAGAACTATATTTTTTATTTAATATTATGATATTTCTACGAAAAAATTACGAAGTAACGAAGTAATGTGTATGTTTTGGTAATTGAAGAGAAATGAAGGCTTGCTACGTGGCGAAAAAAATCCTCATCAGCGGCACGACCTTAATTACTATGAGCCGCCTTACCAGGGGCTTGATTAAAAACGTTGCCAACTTTTTTGCCTGAAGTTACGACGGCGAATCCGCGCCGTCATCTTTTTAAGCTTTCGCTCGGACATAAGAACAGATGAATGAGTGGTCGACCGGGGTGGACAAACCGGGACCGCCGGGAGATTCAAATTTAATGACGGACACGAGATAAAATTAATTTAACGGCGAGTTGCGGCTGTGAACTACCCGGGGGCTGTGTGCTGAAGCCTTGATCACAATGGCGCAATGGCCTGGCCGGTGGGCACAGCAAACTCCGCACACCAACGCTGCCTCGGCATCGTCGTCACCACGTTGTATGCCAGCAGCATTACCATCGTCAGCACCACTACCACCGCACGCTTCACCACCATCAACATCACCGGGGCGCGCGCGGGTAGGCCACGCTCGAACCAAAACATAATTAGCCTGCATTGTTAATGCATCAATATTTGCACGCTGTCCTGCCTTCCAGCCGCGGTGCACGAGCTCCGCGCTTTCCAATAAGCTCGCACTTTGTTACACCCGATATTACGCGAGTATATCGCTGTTGATTACCGGTCGATTTTTCCTTCTCTTGTTCTACCTCCTCCCCCTGCCCCCTCCCCTCCCCCCTCTCTCTCTTCTCCATCTCTCTTTCTCCCGCTCGCTCGTTCGCCCATTTCGGTGGACGCTTACCTGGACATACGTTAACCGGTGTGCACCGCCACCCCGCTTGCGCGTGGTAAACTCGATGCACAAACCCACCTGAATTAATCGCGGCGTAGTTGCGAACTGACGAATCGCGTGCTACTCAGGATTAATTCATAAGCGAATTTTCGTTTGCCACGGAAAGATATATACTAAGCGGCCAGTGTAATTTGCAGCATTAACTGCAAGTGTTTCTAATGTAACATTATAAGAATCAACTGTATATACGATGATAGTTATACTTTGTTTGCAACAGCGTTTAAAGTGTAACAAAATAAATTGGATGAAAGTTATCTGAGTAAATAATGGATAACTTTTGTTATTTGTAGTATTTATGAAAACATGAAAAATATTATTTTTCACAATAAATATCAAAGCCATATTTGGCGTTAAATTTAAGGAATTTAGACTCAACATTGATACTTGTGAGTTTTGAGCTAGAAAAGTATGGAGTCTGTAACTTTTTAAGACGCATACAAGACATTCTGCGAAGCCAGCAGAAGCGATGAAACGAGGGCGTTACACGGGTGAAAGAGGGCTCGACATATACCGGATTTTCCCTACTTCACTGACTTCCGGTTGCTCGCGTGCCGCAATTCTATCGTCTGCATCTGGATCTTTCCTTCTGCCGATCTTGGCCGCGTAACCTAATTTTCCATAATACAAATCTTTCTCTTCAATTAATTACGTCATTATTAAGTGATTGATAGCTTATTATCCTGTGAAGAATTTGTCAATATCTACTAACTACGACTAATCGGTTTATTAATTCACTTCAATAGCTGTCTAATAAATATTTTTTAACCAAATCACGTACGTGTAATACAAGAATTTTAAATAAAATACGATTCTTTCGTTCTATTGAACGTCATGAATTGATACAGCCCGGCAATAGAAAATATATACGAATCATACAGCATTTTTATAGTAAAATTTAATCTTTATATTAATCTTCATAATAAAATTTCACAAATTTTTGAAACAAAGTATAAAATCATATTAATATAAATATTTAATATTCTGTGTATAGAATTTTTCTTTAAGTTAGTTTTTTTAAGTATCATTTTTTGCTATTGTTCACAAAGAGATCTAAATGTTGATCAATCTGGAAAAGAAAGCTTCTATAAAAATCATTGCGCTCTATCTCGAAACGATCTTCATTCGACTCTGAAAATCGTTAAGTCGACTGAATCTCTCTAGGGGGTTGACGACGACAAGCTGCTGAATCTATCGAGACGGGGGGCGTTCCGCGCGCGAACAGGAGGAGCCCCGCGGTACAGGGTCTTCCGTTAGTTCATCGTCTTCCGGTGACTTCCGGTGGCCTCTAACGAGGGACAATGCTCCTGGTGCATGCTGTGCACGCGGCGCACAACAATCGCGTCTCAAGTTCCTCCAGGCGGGAGGGCGGTACTGCCAGTCTCACTTTCCTCGTCTCCGCTTCCCATTCTTTCTTCTTCTCGACTACTTATGCCACGTAACGTGGTCCTCAATGACACATTAGAAGCCAGCACTCCAAAAGGCGAGGCGTCGTGTGCGTGTACAACACTGATGAGACGAAAGAGAAAGAAAATGTGAGAGAGAGAGAGAGAAAGAGCGATACGATTCTCCGACTCGAACACAAATTATAGACTCCCCGATCGACCGTTGACTCGGCAACTCGTAGATTCGCCATTCGCTATTTTGGCCACTCAAAATATATGGGCTTATGGCTATGTACTTGTACTCGTTGTTCGCGAGCATGGCAATGGCATTCACGGACACGCATGTCTTTCGAATCTCGATCCTTTTCAGCGGATCGCGCGCCTGGCCCGGCCTCGACTCTCATTCTGCTCGCTCGATGTCTTTGTAGGGAGACGCGTCACTCGCTTCGGGATATATCAACGAGTCGACCACGTGAATTTACAGGAGGCCACTCGAGCGCGAGACAATTGTTTGGTCGCCTCGAGGATTGACTTCTTTCTCTCTTTTTGCTTCTGCAATGAGCTACTTCTCCTTCTTTTCTTCTTTTTTTGTCTCGATCAACCAACTTCATCCCTGCGCGACCGTTAACGGTCGACTCAGACGTCTCGTCGTCAAGCAGGCTACTCTCTATCTCGACAGATTCCCAATCGAACTATGGAAGCGCATAATGAGATATTGTATACTTCAAGTGTCATGTAAAAATCAATCTTAAATATTGTATTTAGACAAGGTATTGGAATTTCTTCAATTTAATTCTCCATTCCGTACAATTTGTTTTCTAATAAAATAATATCATTCATATAAAATTATTTTTTAAAAGTCTACGATAAAGATTTAAATGTATATGATTAGAATGTGTTCGAACAAGAATAAAAGTCTTGAACTTTAACAAATGTTAAAGCAAATAAAGCAAAACGTCAACAGTGAATCTAAAACAGTATCTTATATGATAACTATAAACGCAATAATTATAGTAATTATATAGCACTTAGTAATTTAATTATGAAAAAGACAGATTTTATATATATTTTGCAATGCTGACTGTTCATTAAAATATACAATCCAAACGTGTCGTAAACGGCGAGGGAAAAGCGTCTCTCTATCTGTCGCTCCATCCTTTGACAGTGGCAGTGGGCGACACGCCCGCAAAATTGCTTCTCCGGCATGGAAGCTGGGCTGCCGCACGAGAGAGAGACAATTTTTCGGGGGTTGCGAAAAATATTAATAACTCCGGTGTTGCACAGTAAAGGACGAAGGGCTTCCCGAGTAAGGGATGGCATATTCGAGGGGGAGGTCGTGAGCGGCGGGTGAGGTGTGGGGGTGGCAGTAGACCGGGGGCAGCGACGAGGGGGTGGCAAGTGTTTCTGTCAGTTTAATAGCTTCGCGCCTACCTACCTCCTCATCCCTCCTCTCTCGCCCGATCCTCCCTCTTTACTCGCACAAACTCACCCTGCACGCGTACACTTTGCCGTCGACATTACAGCATCGTCACTCCACGTGTCAGAAGTTGCGCCAGACGTAGGAGGTCTGCTTAGATCTGATAACCCTTTGATATTCCCGTTATTTATTGCCCCCTCGTAGTTAGTCGCCGTCGGCATCGTTGGCGACGTCGTCACATGCGTGAGAATCGATCGATCTTCAGGTTACCTGAACCCCCGCGTCAACTGGATAATATCGACGGTTATGATATTCGATGATTATTGGAAATAAATGAGACGTGAGGAATTTTACATGAATTTAATCGGTTAAAAATAATCTTAGACTTCGACTTTAGCCGTAACGTGTGACTAATATGTTTGTAGATAATATTATGAAGTATGAGTAAAATCAACATATCCCCCTCCCCCTCCCCCAAACATCTAGAATTACAGGTCTTGTAGTTTTACGAAATAGGACTCTCTGAAAGATTGAAAAACGAATAAATGACACATCGATAGAACGTGAGAGAATACATGATTATAGCGGCCGATATTTTTGCAACAATCATGAAATTAAGCGGCATTACGTGTTTTCGCAGAAATGTGTTTTATGCAGGTAATAATAAATATCTAATTATTATTAAAGCTAGAGTGTAATAACATTTAATTTTGTGTAATAATATATAAATATTTTAATTATAAATATATATGTGCAAAATTTCTAAATAGTACACACTATATAACATAGAAATAATGCATTACAAACAAACGTTATATAAACATGTTACATAAATGTTTCAGAAATGCCGATTTTTACTATTTAATTATATTTACGTTATTATTTACAATAATTATATCGACGTGTATAATTAAATTGTTTAGCTGTACTTCTAATAAATTTATTTTATATGTTTTTATTATTTAAATTTTAAATTTTATATATGCGTTTTGCTAGTTTAATATCGTATTTGAAAATTTTATTATTTCAATTTTTTTGATTATGTATATAAAGAGTCCGTATAAGATAATAGTTTCAGAAATTCGCGAAGAAAAGCGTGGCATTTCCGTTTTATTAAATGGTACGATTTTCTTATCGCGCTGAAACGAAGGTGCGCGCAGTAGGTGATATCAACATCCAACGTTAGAGACATTTTTATACCGGTGTAAATCAAGCCCCTCCAAATATTGCGCGAAGGACAAAGTCGACGCCGAATGAACGAAGGGTACCAGCGTTACCGGCCATAAAGAATGATATAACTGCACGCGACACATGTCTTCCCGGGTGCGAAACACAGTCATATCGTCGTTACTGCCTCCTTTTTCCACGCGCGCCTTCGCCGGCCAGAGAAATGAAGATTTGTTTCGCCGTCTTTCGGCTCCGTTATATATTCCTGCGCGGCTTTATCCGCGGTCGTCCCGATTTTATGGCGTTCACGCGTAGGATTTAAATCATCGTGCTCGCTCGCCTCGGAAATAAACCAGGCAGGGAAATGTGCACTAATAACTCTCGATTATCTTCATGTTTCTTAAAGTCAAGGATGACAATCCCAAAAAAGAAAGAAACGCAAATAGAAACTGATTGTAGTAAGATGGGAAAGGAGGACGTAGATAAAAATCAAATAAGTTACTTTTATATAAATACATTTTTAATAAAATTATTTTAATATTATAAAATATACGTTTATTTCTCTATATTGTATTTGCTTCCTTTTTCTGATATTATATTACATGTATATATTCTTTGGTTTTGATTTTTCTGAGATGAAAGAAGAAACAAGATTTCGTTACGTGGAATATTTTTATAGGTCACCTATAAATAAAAAATTTAGAAAAAATTGGATTCATGAGAGAATGCAACTGAAAAAGTCTGCTTCAACCGTTTTTCTATAACTGTAACGATTTTTGGGGAAATCTCAAGTCTCTTTTCTTAACTAAGACGTTACATATAGGAAGATATTTTTTCCATCAGAAAGTGAAGCGCAACAATATACGAGATTGGCGTTTTCGATACTCTTATACTCTTTCGATTGACTTTGAAGTTGAATCGATGGACAAATCGCGGCAAATTGTGGAGTGTAGTTGAAAAAAATGGAGAATTGACTGGAAGATTTGACAGCGACTTTTCGCAGTGAAAAAGTGGCCGCCCTTGTCCAATAAGGACTTTGGTGGCTGTCCCGCTGACCTCGTCTCTGCGTGGGGTCTTTTCTTCCCTGCGTCTTCATAGAAATGCTTTTCGATAGAGATTTTTTGCGATAAAAAAATCTTAGTGCGTTGACATTTTACCGCTGACTACTAATGAAGTCTTGCATTACTCTGCGCTTATTCGTGAATTGTTAGTAAGAAAAACTGTTGATGTAGGAAATATAGTACAACATATTTGGGTATTCGTTAAATTTGAAAGCAGGAAGAGATTTAAATGGCCGACTGTATAAATATCTTTGTCAATATCTAAATTGTTATAGTTTATAAAAATTCTTAAAATTTAAATTTTATACATGTAAAAACAGTTTTTTATAAAAGTAAAATACTTTTGTAATTATTTTATATTTTAAAAATTGATATATGATATAATAATTTTTATACACTTTTTTTAATAATTTTTAAATTTCATTTTTCTGAAATTTGTCTTTATGATTTAATGTAACGTACAGCTTAAGCTGACAAATAATCTAATAAAGTAAAAGAATGTTTTAATTTATTATATCAAAAAATATTTTAATTTATTATATTTCGTTAAATTCCTTGTTTATTAGTGACATTTATAAATTAAAGAAATTAATAATTAATTATTGACATTAATTAATAATACATTAATAATACATTAATTTTATAAAAATAAAAAAATGCGGTTTACACACACACACACACACACACACACACACACACACACACACACATTCTTTAGAGACATCTCTCTTTATTAAAATTGATTCCCGGCTTTTGAATCTTCGGAGAAAGAATCCCATGTTTTTTCGACTTTGACATTCAGCTACCACGAAATCTCTCGTTATCAGCGTCACGTTACGTTACCCCCTCCCCTGTTACCCCCTCTTCAGACATTCTCTCAGACAGTCGCATTACGCTCCACCGCCGAAGCACCACATTCCTCTCGCTCGCTCTCCCGAGGGATGCTGTAGTCGCCTTGGTGGGGACCCCGACGCGATAGGGGTGGCTCCGCCCGTGAACCAACCAGAGGTCCCGCTGGAAACGACCCGCCACACCCCGTGAATCGTCCCTGGGATCCCAAGAGAACCCTCGTCGTGCCATCCTCTTCTCAACAGATTTTGGATCCTCTAGTCCGCCAAGGGCCAGCTGACACGGAGCAGCGCTCTTTCCGTTGTCCGTTTCTTCCATCAGTCGCTCGTCCGAAAAGGTTCGCGCTACGCGGGCTACCCCCCGCGATCGCATCCACCCCTCCGGTGGCCTCGGGTTCTGATCGGAGTATCGGTCGCGTATCTCAACCGATCGATCGCTCGATCATGAAGACAGTCGGCCCGTCGCGCGCCGACGGATTTCCATTGACGTTGCTCGTCATTTTCGTGATGTTGACGTGATATCTCGTCGATGACGTGAAGGGAAACTCTTGTGATACTGATGTGTCGAAAGTGATCCGAATCCTCATCTCGTCCAGAATCATTTGGAAGATCTAGGATTCCGGATCCGGATCTGAGACAAATTACCGATGAACGGTCTTGATCTGTCTCGATCCGCCGTGGATTGCAAGATGAACGGTAAGTCAAACAGATTGCGTTGTGTATGTGTGTGTGTATGTGTGTGACGATGGATCAATATTTAAAAATATCCACGATGATTATATAATTGAATTTTTGTGATTGTGACGATTTGTGTCAACACGCAGAACGAAATGCATGAATTGATTGAAAGTTCTTGATATGCTGCATCTGTACGGAAATAACAATGACAGACGTAAGAATAATCTTGATCCAAAATGTTATTAAAGATAATTTTTTATTAACGTGAATACAGAAATAAATTTATGTCAATTTTTTAATTTTATGTCAAATCGATATTTAGATAATCGATTCGATTATGTCTCACCACCAGCCTATTTTCATAAATTGACATAACATAAATAAATTGATTTTATAATTGTTTATGTCATTCTTGTTTATTAAAGTTGATTATTAAATCAATCTCAAAATAAGATTAGTGTAACCAGCTGTTAAAGCGTAAACATCGTTACACAGTTGAATAATATTCGTTATGAGAGTTCGATGCTCTTACAAAGTACAGACGAAGTTGTTGACGAAAAGTACCCTTCCGTTTGTTTTATTACATGCAAATATCGGCAAGGAAGCTTAACCGCAGCTTGTCCGGAAGCCAGACTCTGCAGATTCGATCTTCTGTCCAATTTGGCCTGCCTTGGCCTGCTAATTCTGTGACATGCTGATAATCTTATCGACGTCTCACGATATTGTTCCTGGCCACAGGATCCGACTACGTCGTTTTTTTTAATTAACCCCAATCGCCAATCTGCTTCTCATGGTAGGGAGATCTGATACTGTCAGCGAGATTGGTCATTAATCGTACTATCTGCAATGGAGCTTTCGGAAATACCGGCGTTGCCTCTCGCCACTTCGTGTTCCATAACATGGTACATTAAAAAACGTCAGTGTTCTCTAGAGGATCCCCGTATCACCAGGATGTCCTGTGCGGTCAGTGCTAACGCGGTCTGCACAAGTGCGAACGTAACTCGCTGTTTAATTATCTTTTCCGGAAGTCACACTTGCGTTTCTTGAACCTCGTGGTAATCTCCGCGCGTGTCCCGCTTCTTTACCCTCGAGATCCATTACTCTAGATTTTGTTTTGCTCAACGATAATCATTTTTAAATATCTTATGAGAATTGATTGACACTTCAAAATGCATTACATTATGTTTAAATTATATAAAAGGCATTATATACCCCACAAAATAAGAAATTATGTAATTATATAAATAAAATTACAAAGAAATTAATTTTGACTATTATATGTAATAGTAAATACTAAAAAGTAAATACTAATAATAGTAAATACTAATAAATAAAATGCCAATTTAGTAAATACTGTTCAATGATTATTTTTTAACAAAGAAGAATATATGTAAGAGTATATTTTGATATTTATAAACTTTGTTTTATTTTATTTGTTTAGTTTCTTGTATCAAATATCTATTTGCTTGACAATGTTTGGATATTTACATTTGGCTTCGTGTATCTACTTAATGGGTAGATTAATCGATCATTGAGTGATCGTTTGTTAAACCCTTCGATCGTGAAACGTTAACTGCCTATATATTTGGCGCATGCAACTACCCAGCAATCAATAGACGAATTCACGAAGTATCGCACACGCGCATCAATCATCGATCACAATAGACTCGTGCGATGCAAAAGAGTCATTTGCTTTATAACTCGCTAACTACTTCATCGCCATTGGCAAACATATATTATTATTTTCACAGTAAATATCATGTGACACACAATAGCAATTGATAGAATGATTTTCATTAGCTGCCTATCCACCATTGCCAATAATATTCTAATTATTGTTTACTGGTTATAAAACTCATAATGACCCTGTAAGATTCTACATATAAGTTTGTAATAAAATAAAACCTGATTCTTTTATATTAGGAACATAAAAAGAGATTGCTTTTTCATGTTAAAAAAGAAAATTTTTTTAAATAAAAAATAATTTTATTATAAAGATTGGTAATTCCATATTCTTCAGAATTAAAGCTGTAGAGATAAATGGAAGTTCCGTATACGTCTGCGGAGGAATTAATTTATAAATTAATATAAAAAAAGAGATTCTTCCCACGATTAATTCTAGGTGTAAGCCGCGCTAAAGCGGTACTACGTTCTAATCATCTTCAGAGCCTCTCGAGCCGCTATCATCAGGGATAATGTCACGCATGGTTCAACAAGTACACTCGTATTTCTCTGTCAAGGGAGAAAGTATTCTGGCACTTGGATCCCACAGGAGTCAAAGACCCCTGGCTTTCGAGGGTTTTCCAAATATTGTTGTTGTATCATATCGGCTACTCACTGTGATGATTTGAAGTGTATATCCCGGGTACCCTCGCGTGATCAGGTCTCTTCTTTACGATCATTTCCGACCATGAACGCGAAAATCCGCTAAATCGTGTTTATTCTGTCGATTAAGATCGAATTTTGGATAATAATACTAGCACTCTCTAAATTTCTTGGAGTGAAATCTCACTCCAAAAGAGTTAATACTGTCATTATTGGAAAATTTACACTCTTGAATGAGAATAGCAAATTTTTACTCTTGTTTTTGGAATGAGATTCATATCTCATTCCTTTTTTGAAGTGAATCCCATTCCAAAAGTGTTAAATCTTACTTTAAAAAAAAGAGTGAAAATCTATCACTTTTATTCAAGAGTGCAAATTTTTTACTCTTTTTCAATGGTGACAGTATTTTAATTCTTTTGAAGATTTCACTCCAAGAAATTAGGAAAATATGTTACATTTATGCTTCTGCGTTGTTTATTTTATGATTACTGCTCGACTTAATTTTAATTTTTTAATAATTTAAACAATAATAATCTAAACAAATCAATATTATATATCTAAATTCAGAAACAATACAATTGCAATGTAAAAAATCATTAATTTAGTGATAATTTAATTTTTTGATAATTAGTAGATTGACGTAAAACGTAGGATAGAGACAATGATCTAGATTTTGATTCTCAAGCATCCAGTATTATTAAGATTCAAATATTATTAAGATTCATGTTATAGTATGTGACAATGCAATAGATATTATATATAAAATTAAAGTGAAATATATTGTCCATAATACTAATCGTGTAGGTAAAAATACTAGAATGATTGATGCGTACTGTCAGTATTACTGATTCAATATTACTGATCAGTATTATTGACCGTGTAGAATCACCTTAGGAATCGAAGTCTATGGATTATTATATGAATGATTTATTTCTTTCCATTAACTGTGACACATCGATATCGACACTCGTAGACATCCTGTCTCTTTGAGCTTCGTGTCGACAAGCACGCCTTGCAGGATCACCGTTTTCTTTTACGACTCGCCCGCACCGTCGACATAAGTCGACGGATCCTTAAGTCTTTGTTTACTCTCTCGATTAGAATGGAATTGAAGCCGGCACCGTAAAATTGATATTTTTAACGTTTTATTGCGAGTATGGACGAGTATGGACCGCTTTTTATATATGCAGTCTAATGTGTAGAAATATTTACTCCTTCTCTATGTCCTATTTAAACTTTTCAGAGGGAGACGTGTAACAAAATCAGTAATCTTAATTATTTAATAGCACCGTTGCAAGATCGAAATTAATCGTGAGAAAGCTTTGATCATAAAATTATAGTGCTTCCTTTCTTTCTTCTCTATCTCTCCACAATTTGTCTTCCTCTTTGATGCACCTGCCAGCTCGTCGCTAAAACGATCATTTGCTTAGTCGCCGATTCACACGGAACTCTCGCTGTTTGCAGAGGACTCGATCTTCGCAGGTTTCTCGGCTGGCTCGAGGACGCGCATAAAGTTCATAGTTTGTTTTTAGATAGCCGATACACCCGCGTGGATATCTTTCGATTCGGAGATAAGGTTGCAAAGAGCCCGTCGTATCCGGCTAAAGCAAGTTGTACAAACAAAACCAGATTTGTACGATACTTCTTTGTCACTTCGAACGTGATATAATTGTCACGAATAGATAATGATGCTTTTATTGGGAATGTGTGCTTATCCACAATTTTTTTTGCGTTTAAAAAACATTTTTTGTATAATACTTTCTTATGCTTTCTTTAATTTAACTATTATATTATACATTGCATCGGATTATTTTTTTTATTATATATTTTTATTATAATATATTTTTATATTTTATAATATATTTTTGTCTATAAGCAACGAATTGCATTTGCAACAAAATATAATCGCAATTTATTTAATAATACATGTAGGATAGATCCCCTTTATCCTCTTATATCTTGCACTGTATGACATCACGACGCATCAAAAACAGCCGACAAGAGGACAATAAAATTCTTATCACGACAAACATCCTCGGCTTGGGTGTCACTACGTGCACGCAGCAGCTGCGTACGAAGAAACGAGCCGCAGATAGCGCATACTTCAATTGACACTTGTCCTTGTGTGCCTAGGATTCCGTCAAGTCGTAAAGGAGAAGGGAAGAGAGAGCAGCGCAAACATAAATTTACTTTATCTCTCTCGTGCAAAACCATTCATGATTTTCCGACACCTTCATCGAAACGCAAAGTTTACACGAAACCACGACCTTTCCTGCAACAAAACGCTCGTACTTGCGTTTAATATCACGAACTGCGACTTTATCGCGGGAACAACTAGCTACCACTTTCTCAGAAATGACCAATCAATACGTCACTTTCCAGAAAATCGTCTCTCATCAATGTTCTATAATATGCGAACCGTTCTTAATAAACGTAGTTTTCGTAAATGGCCAATAATAGTTACTAGTTATTAGTGAAAATATGATAAAAATATTTGACATAATTTTTAGAGTAATTGACACATGTTAAATAAATATTGTCATGAAAGAGAAAAATCAATGATTAGTTTTAAATAATATAATTTTATCCTTACTCATTAAATTAAGAAGATATTATTTAGTCAGAACTATTTTTTTTAGTTTTGGAAAGCATAAAAATAAAAGAATATATACATAGTATGTGTGTATATATATATATATATATATATATATATATAGACATCTATAAAGAAAAGAGTATATTATTGTAAATTTAATTTTTTATTATACACAAAAATTATTTTACTAAAAATACTAAATAGTATAAAATCATAATAAAAAAATTAAATTTACAATAATATAATCTTTTTTATAGGTGTCGCTTCGATATTTCCTTAAGTATTTATTTAAGATTTATCGATTCATAACTCGGTTCATTTATTCTTCCTAGGAAGCAGCGACGAAGGCGAGTCGACATCGGGCGCGATTGGCGGGGGTGGCAGCAGCGAGAACGCAGAAATGGAGGAGAACGGATCGACACGCACGAGCAGCAACAGCAGCAGCAACAATCCCGTTTACAGAGATTTGAAACTACTTCAGACCGGCGAAGTTCCGCAGGAGTATAATCCACAATCGCGGACTTCCTATCAGCAGCGCGGATACTCGCCGGGGATAGATCGACAGCGGAATTATGAAAAGGAGCAACTTCAACCGTCACCATCTTCTAGGGAGGAAGAGAGAAAATCGTCCTGGGATTATGAGAAGAACAGAAAAGAATATTCGAGGTCGCGGGATTATAGCAATGAATATCGTGAGTTTCACAGTTCCGTTAAAAAGAATCTTCAAACGTAGAACGAGATGTTCATTAAACACTTGTTTCAGTATTATCAATTACAAAATGAAAAATATTTAACCCTCCGTCGGCCATTTGAAAATTCTTTGAACTTACACTCAACTATCGTAGTAATTAAATTTCTATTCTCTAAATTCTTTAGAATAGAATCTTACTCTAAAGAATAAAAATTGAAATTTTATTCTTCAGCGTGACAATTCACTCTAAACGTTTTAAAGAGTAGTGATTTATTAAATAGACAGATTATATTGGGATAGCTTACATATTTTGCGCTTATTTACGAGCTAACGCTTTCTTGATAAATATTCGATAAATGTACTTTGACATTTATTTGCGTAGAGGATGCGATAAAACAGGAGCCTAAGGATCATTCGAGTCGCGAATGGGTGTCTCCCGTTCCGGAGGTCGAGGTCGGTGGTTCGGCACCCGGGGGTCCGTACGTTCGTGCACGTAAAGACATCCCTCGTGGCGCGAGATTCGGTCCATTCCTCGGCAAATGGGCGAGCGAGCCTTTCAACCCCCGTTACGCGTGGGAGGTGAGTCATATATTTCTTCTCATGGTGTGTACGTGTTTATCGTTTTCGCTCGCTTTCGAATTCTTGAGTGGAGGTAGTCGAAGCGATCGTAAAGCGAATAGGTCGGTGCTCGATCAGTTCAAACTGACCTTTTGAAGCGAAAGATGTTTGCTGCACTCTCAATGTTGCGAAATAGTCTTCCAACGCTGTGGAACTTTTTATCGGAGTCAATCAACGCTGTGGTATTTTTTTCCAATTTTGTTGACTAACGAAAAGAGCATTTGTTTATTAGTTTAGTACGAAGAATCAATATAGAAAAGTAAGAGAAATCTCTTATATAATACTTAGATATATTGAGTGTAAAAATAAAAAGAAATATATATATATATTTATACAATATATTTAATATTTATTGATTCATATATATGTATATAAATATATAGATATCTAATATATTATGTGTTTATATAATATATGTGGTATATAAATATATATACATAATATTGTTATCTTTTTTTTTATTTTTTCAGATAATAAAAATATACTTATATGTATATGAAAAAAATCTATAGAATTTCTTTTTTTGCTATATATAACTAATGTAAAATCATTAAATTTAATTTCTTTTACGCTCAAATATTTATGACCTTTCTCAAATAAATAGCATACGTTTACATATTTGATACACAAGGATTCACACGCGAATCTTATTCGATATCATCTCGATTTTAGATTGTCGTCAAACCGTTTGAAAGATGATCGATCTGTTTATAGTTCGAGTTCGGCGCAGGAATGTTTCATTCCGCGTCCGAGCCGATGTCAGTGGGTTTTCTATCCTACTGCTATAATCCTGGGTATTATCCGGCAGATGCCGGTAACAGTAAAGGAAAAAGAGGGAAGAGCAGATAGACAGAGCCGTCTCCTCGCTTCGACAGCAGACACCTGGTCGACTCGTTCGCCGAAGGTGTCATCCACGTTGACAGATCTGTCAATTGGATCGTCTTGCCGGACAACTTTCTATTTCAGTTCCTCCGAAATTTTTGAATTCCTATGGAATCTGTTGGAAGTGCATACGGTGGACCGCACATTCCTAAGTCGACCGTAAAATCGATGTTCGAAGTCAGGATCGGGGAGTCAGCCCATGAAATCGTCAATAACGGATAATTCCTGCTCTTGCATAATGAGAGTATTTGCAATTTATTTGTCTCATTGTTAGAATGTTATTAATTTGTTATTAATTTCTAACGAATTTTTTAAATTGCGATGTAATAATGTTTTACGAAATTAACGCGATAACATAATCGAGTGTGATTTTCACGATCGATTCCATCTTTGGAAATTTACTGACATTTGCATCACATTTGGGCGTCAGAAAAGATTTCCAAATTTGAACGGTAGGAAACTGATCGCGTACTGATTCAAAGGGTGTGATAGATATGATAGCGGCGGCGTTAGCGCATGTCGCACTGACAAAATGTAAATGGCACCATCCATCTAACTGCCGACAAAAAGGCAGCCGGGGCCAACTGTCGGACTGGCGATTACAGGATCGATTAAAGCCAAACTACCCCTTCGTTTCGTCGGGCTGATCTATCAACCCCACGCGCGTAAACGTACAAGCGCGCGAGAGGGAAAACATCGCGAGAAAGAGAGAGTCAATCGCGATTTCTCATGTCGATCTGTTTATTCTGAATGTCGTACAAACTGAGATGCGAACTGATAGAAAGTTTTCAAAATTATTCAAATTTTTAATCAAATTTTTAGAGAGAATAATACTAAAATTTAACATATCTAATAATTAATATTTTATTTTTTTAAATATGCTAATTTTATTGTATAAATTATAAAAATACTTTATCGCAAAAAAGACTTTGCTTAAAAGCTTGAATATAAAAATATTAAAATCATAGCAATAGGATACACCTTATGATCGAATTTCTACGACAATGTCGGTAACGAATCCTTGGGATCTCACGAACCTTTTTCAGAATCCGGTGAAGCAAAAAAGTTCCCTTTCGATCGATTCGCACGTTATTTCCCGATCCTAATCCTTTTCTCACATCCTATAGGAAACGGACTGAAATTCTCGAGATGCGAGACCAACGAAGGGAGAATAAGAATCTCGAAACCGAAATTCGCCCCAAATTTCCTCGGTGTTTATCTACCCCAAATTATACCGCGGAAAATCAAGAAGTTTTTATGGGATTGTCGGATTAAGGATGATCGCTCTGAATTAATTTTCCAGTCAATCTAGAATCTATTAATTTTTTGAGAAACATATACACATTAATCTGAGATCAATGATCAAAATAATAAAATAATGCTGGATATTAAGAAATAATTTTCTAATTTTCGAGAGAAAAAATTTATCATTTATTTTTTATTAATTTCTGAAGTGTGTCGCATATTTCCAGATTTCTATAAGAAAGACAATTAAGAGAAAATTCGATTTTTAAGCGATAATATTTTCAATAATGTTATTCTATCGCATGTGTAACTTCAGAATTCGCGAAAGGGAAATGTAACAGTCACCTTTACGGGGGTCTCGAATTATTGTCGGGATCCGAATTGCTTGTCGGTAGTTTAGGTATCACCATTACATCACCTGCCACGAGATTTCTACCTCATTTTCCCAATCTTTCAAAAAGGGTGAAATAAAGTATAAGAGGAAAAAAGATGGAAAAAAGGAGGGGAGGCGATCGGGATTCGTTCCTCTTCTGGTATATTCTGTTCGGTGACGCGTGATCCGCAGGGCAACCGACCTGCGGCGTGCTTGCGTGGCGACTAAACCAATCTAAGGCTTAAGTTCATTCGGCCGAGAGACCCCTCGCGTGAGGGCCGGTTCCAATTTGCCGAATGATTTCGAGAACTCGAGTTAAATGATCAACGCGAAATATCAGACAGCGGACGCGAATGAAAGGAGCGAGAGGAAGACATAACGAAGAAAAATGGAGATATTATTTTTCCTAGAAATTTTAGTAGAGTCAAGACTGAAAGAAATAAAAGGAGCATATAGTTTTGTCCTAGCAATAGTTACTTTCTTGATCGTCATCATTATCGTTATCTACAGTTATTGTGATCTACAATGATTGGCAATGTTGATATAAAGTACCAACTCCTTTAATTTTGCAAGCGATAAAGAAATAGAAAATAGTTTCTTTCTCTGAATTATGTATTTTGCATGTGATTGATGTTTTTGGAAGTTGTTTTTAAGCACGCTTGAAAAATTTATAATTTTTCTGAATGTAGAAATTTATTTTTTTAATAAAATATGCTAAATGAAGCGCACGTAACTACTTTCTAACAGGAATCAATGCATTTATAGCAACAAACTGTAGAATATATTCTATATAAGACACGTAAAACAGTGTTTTATATAAACAAATAAGCTACATTTTTAAATGTTATTTATTATAGATACTAAGTTAGAGGCGGAAGAAAGGAAAATATTTTCATGTATATCATATTATTAAATGCCACGTGAATTATTATTACGTATGATTTTAATCATAATTAATTAAATTAATAATGGAATTAATGTTGTTAAATTATAATAATAAGAAAAAGAGAATTGGGTGCAGAAATTTATGTGCAAAAATAAATTAATATAATTTAAAATTGATTTAATACATTTAAAGTCTTCGCTTACATATTGCGGTTCATTTTTTAGCTTTTTTCAGAACATAAAAATATATCGAGCATAGAAATACATCGGGATTATTATTTATATTTATTATTTATAATTGATAATTTATAATTGCTCATCATCATGTTTGAGATAATGAATTTCTTATCAAATTCTTATTGTACATTATGGATTGAAACATAAAAAAGTTTTTTGTATGTTACATTAAGAATCATTCATGTGAAACATCAAATTTAAGCTCACAAGATTCTCTTACTCCTCCGCGGCTACTTGCGTATATTCTCTCTTTTCAACATTTTCCTTTTTACTTTTCTTCGTCTACATATTGAAACCAACGGCGTTTTTTTTTTCCACGCGGTTACCGGCAACCCCTCTCGAGGTCTCTTGACTCGGATTGGAGACCGTTTGCCTTTCGAAGCAACCACGTGGGAGAAAAGGAGGACCAGAGTACCGCTTGTTTTTCATGTTGAAGCAGCCGCACGCGCCTCGTCGCCCATACGGGGCACTTTTTCGGCAAATCGGTTGGAAAATTTCGCTGTTAGCGACGTATGCAACTGACAAATTATATTAATGGTGATTCTCGATGTAACGTGCCATCGTCAACCACACGAGTTTCATTCCGTGGTTGATGCGCGATATATGATGTTGTCATATTGATATAATTCAAACACATTCAAAATCAATATACATAGCCCTATACTATGATTTCTAATTACTTAGTAAATTACTTATAATATGAAGAGATTAAAAGAAAAAGAAATATACAGAAAATCTGTGCAGTTAATTTTTATGAAAGTAAAAACGACAAATTTATTCATATCAATATTCTTTCACGTTTATTATGAGACTGATTATGAGATTCGCTCTTTCATTCCTTATCGAAATTCATAAAATCGCAGCATCGAAGATGTATGTTTTCTTTATAATATTCTTTAAAAGCGTGAGTGGAACATCGATATAGATCGCGTTGTCGACATATTATTAAATTGTTGGTCCATCCTGAAGTAGGTATTTTAGACAATCCGCGCGTCCGCCGTTTCAAGCATATAATAGAACACATCGGTGTCTATTATTCGCAGACATTGTCCATGCGAACTGGTCTTTAGGGCGTTACTGGAGGTCAAGCCCCGGAAGTGATTCGACAATGAGGAACATTATGCTCTTCCACCTTCCCCTTCCTTCACCACCATCTTCTATATTCTTGTCGAAGGCCGATCCCCGTTCTTATTAACTTCCTTAGTGCACGTAAGTGCAACGTGATCACTTTTCGCTTGCATCCAGGGTTTCGCATTAAGTATTTCAAATCGATACTCGAATGGTCAGTGGGATTACGCGTTCGCTAGTTCTCAAGGCGTAGGGTTACGGTCCGCCTTGCGATTTCCCGTATTTGAATTTGAAATAGGAGAAAGAGGCGTCGAACGGCGAACTGTGAAGAGAAACCTACGCGGAATCGCAGTGGCCGAAATCGAAGAGAGAAAGAGAAATGGCAAGAAACAAGTGACAATCAGTGACGCGGGGATCTCCGGTATTGTCCGAGCTGTCACATGTCTGACACGCCAGGGTATCAAAGGATCCCCGTCCGGTCATCTATGCGAATATTATATACTGGTCAAGAAGACGTAACAACCATGTAACAGGCAGTTGCGGCACCCTGTGTTGCAAATTACATTTATTAATTTAAAAATTGATTTGATTTTGCGAGACAATATTTTAATGGCACATATGCTTTTTTATGAATCGTTATCTATGCTCAAATATTTAAATCCCGATAACTGTAAATCGGGGAAATGAGAAATTCGGTCATTTAAAAGATATGCCGCGTGAAAGTGTATCTTGCAAGATTTCGCGACGTATAAAAGTATAACACATTTTTTTACATTGTTGTTGTTTTTTTTTTTTTAATAAAATCGCACGAAGTACGGTCCTGAGATTGACCCGTGAATGTCGCGAGAAAACAGGAGCGGCGACGCGTGAGACGGTGGTGCCCAAGTGTGACTCGTGGAACATAATGTAACAGTTCCGAAAAAGTTTTTCTACAAAAGCGGCATGCATTGCGTGGCGCATACGTTATTTTTTCGCAAGGGCGCGAATGCAAGGGCGACCAGGCTAACTAGCCCTTTTCTCGAGGATCGGGTTTTTGATTGACGGGTTTTTGCCAGGTCCTTGCTTGCGCGGAGAGCACCTTCTCGCATTATGTTAATAAAGATATGATACACCTTTGTGCGACCCGTGTCGTTAAAGCGCATATTTTGACATTTAAATTTACTTGCTTTTAACTCCGAACAAATCTTCGGCGTTCGCCCTTTCGCTTGTTCATCGAGCCAGCGCTCGGTTGCAAACTTCGAATAAGCATGTGGCGAAAATTATGAACGCTGCGGCGTTCCTACATCGATTTACATTATATTTAATTCTGTCTTTCATATTTAATATCACACATTGTGTTTAATTATGCGTTACCTTCCGTAAAATATTTTGCATTTGGTAACAATAGTGAAAATTAATAAATGTTTGTGAAAATTAAAAATTCTTTTCGTTTATAAAGTATGATATAATTTTCAACATATTATAATATAATTTTGTATACATTTATGATACAGTAATTTGCCAATGTTTTCATTGTCGTTAATTAAATTGGCGCTCCTCGAAGAAATCATTTATGAGCGCGGGAACATTAAGAGGCCATATGAGACTCTGTTAAGGCTTAACTCACTTCTCTTTCTGCTAACTCAACTGTAACTCCAATTCTCCGCTTTGCACCCCATCGCACCCTCGAGTGTCCCGTTCCTCTGGGGTAGTAACGGAGGGTGATAAATCTCGCCTGCTCGTTACCCCGCTATCTGTCGATAATAGACATAACCGACACGTGTTGCCTAGTCGTCAGACTGACCTGGGTATCCTGTACAGAAGAGACGAGTCGTCAGCATCATCGGTGTCAAAAGACAGAGTTCTCGTAGCGTTTCTTTTATCCTTCCGACCCAGGTTTCTGAAATGATTGATTCTACGATCTTATTTTGTCTCAAATATTAAATTTAGATTAAAATAAAATATATCCATAAATCTAACAATAAAAGGTAGATTAATTTTGTCAATAGACATAGCTGATTTATTTTACTATTTCCTGTTTTGAGATTATTCAAGTTTAAAATATTATATAATTGAATATAACGTAATCTATATTTTTCTTATGTAGGAAAATATTTAAAAATATCACGTTTGTATCTTTTTGATAAAAACTGGAATATTAAATTCTTTTGCGTTTACAACGTTGAAGACAAGGCAATTGGTCTTTCCGCACCTTCATAGTCAATGTTCCACCCTCTCGCAACGGTTAGGGTGGGTTTGTAGGGTTGATGGTGCCACTCGATGTAGGATAAGGTCTCCGCGTGTGTAGGAAGCCGTCCTTCGTCTTCCTAGGCGTGGACTTAATTGAACTTGTTCGCCAACTCATAACGAGAAGCCGGACAAGTGCGCTCGCGGTAATAATTTACGTGAAACAATCGTCGCCTTTGATGTGCCGACGATTGTCTTGTATTCGCAGGAACTATTGCCCTTCGATGTTCGGGTAGGAAAATTTTCATGTGATCATGCGTATTCAAAGACAAACTTAAGAATTGTTAAGCAATTGCTGCTAACAGTCTTCACGCGAAATGGTTAATTGTTTTTGTGTGTATTTACGGAAACAAAATCAAGTGAAAAGGAAACGCTTATCCGCAAATCAAGATCGAAGCGAGCATATATATTATTATTTATAAATAAAGAACATTTAGAATCACAACTTATCTACATTTTATTTTACTATATTTAAATAATAACTAAATTTAAATCAAATTTAACTCTTCTCAGTTTAAAAGATCTTTTATTTCTTTTTTCTTAAATCAAAATATCAAAACGAACATATATTTATAAAATTAAAATATTTAGAACTGACTTACATACCAATAACTTTTTTATACATATATTTAAAAGAAACTTAATTTCTTCAAATTAATAGATTCCTTGTATTTTCTAATTAGACTTTTCCAATACCGGAATTAAAAAGGATAGAGGATAAGTTGAATTAAAATCCTAGTGTTAATAAATTAGCATTTGTGTAACCAATTACTTAGTAAATGACATATTAACTTAAAGTTAGAATATAAATATTATATGAAGTTAGAATATTAACATCTAAATCAACGTATACATATCGATGATTAAATGACATGTACAAGTATTGCAAATAGGATTCGTTAGTGAAGCTTCAGACACATTGATTAGAGAGTAATTTCTCGGCAGTCGTAATTTCTATTGCGTCCGTGAAAATCTATACCATCGTTTAAAATGTAAACCCAATTTAACTCGTGAATCGACAACCAATCAATGGTGGTAATTGTTTTGTCACGGTAGAAAGGAAAAAAAGGTTCGTTCGTTAACGACACTTTGAAATGCAGGCCTGCCTGTTTGATCAGCCCAATGACCCTCGGCGCGGGCGAATGAAATTACGGAGTGCATCGGCTTGCCGGCGGCACTGATTGGAATTTTTTTCTAGCCCGGAGGCGAAATGTTCTGCATTGAAATTATAGAGTTAGCATCGGCTAACGATTGGTGATTGAATTTAATTTTTTGCCGCGCGGTGAGAATTCATTTGCCTTAGCGATGATCGTCTGCTCGGTGACGTCCACGGCACTGCCGACGCTGGACGTCGCGCGATCCGTGAAAGTATACAAAAACCGTCTCTTAACGCCGAATTTTGTTGGAAAATTCACGCGACCGCGGAATATCCGCCGCCTGGTTTTCACACGTAGATCCACCTAGACCGAGATTGGCGAAGCGGAGCTCTGGGTTGACAGATTGTGTGCATGCGAGCGCACGGGCTCTGCTACAATGACCGAACTAATCTGGTCCGGTATAGGAAGGTAGCCTAAGTTCAATATATACACAGGAATACACTGGAGCCCGCAGGCGTTCCATGTGTACTTTCGACTATTGCCCTGCATAAATCATACTGCTCCCAGTTAGTCCGGAACTTCGTGAATCGCGGCGTCGACTTAATTGTCCTGCATGCTGCGCAAAGGATAGAGAATCTCGGCCTATGAGATGCGCATTTAGCAATTTCAGAGACATAGAAACAATTTTTAATTGTTCCCGCGTTCATTTCTTTGATTGAGTGACGACTGAATATTCAGGTGAATTTAAATACTATAATATATAAAATTATATTGATCATTAATCTTAAAGAATAATTGTATAACATTTAATGATAACATTTATAACGTGTTTATTTAAAAAAACTGAACAAAGAATATTATATTAGGTGTTGGAATTAATTCGTAGCGTTTTACAAGTGATGGGAAGTACTTTCTGTATTTTTTAATGCTCATGTGAAATAAATAACATTCTTTCATTAAAAACGCTACGAATTAATTCCAACACCTAATATAAGTAAAGCAAAATTTATAAATTTCGGATATTACAAAAGAACATATCACATATAAATTAAGTTTACGATAAGATTTAATAGTAATGACAACTTTTAATTTTGAAACTAAATATAATAATGTTTCAAGATTAATTTTTGATAATTTGTTTTGAATATTTTATAATTCATTTACTTAATCTTTTTATCTACATAAAAGTCTATACATTGTTATACCTTAATCATAAATATGAAACACCCTCATGTATTGCATTTTCTTGTTAAAGGAAGACAAAATATTAAAACTGATTATACAAATAAATATTATTTATAAAAATGTATCATATTATTATCTACTGTTATAAAAATAAATATTATTTTTCAATAAAATTGTTTTTAATTTATTTTTTGTTAAATATAGAACATTTACATAAATTTGTGAGGGTGCTTTATATTTATTCCGGCCAAGGCTGTATTATCAAGAATGTTTACAAATCAAAATTGAAGGAGTTGGTCATGACAAAAAGGAGATATATACGATCAAACGTTCGTTAACTCGTTAAAAGTAAAGAAAATTATCATTATTCTTTGTTACATCAAGAGTTACAGCAAGCGGAAACTTGTTTTGAAGGGTCGGGCTGTGGATCGGCGAGTTTTGCCAAATTTTCTGGCGGGTCAGCCTCTCTAATGATCGATCATATAAGGGGCTGGCAGTGACGCGACTCGGATATAATTTATACCGCTAGATACACCGAGGGTAGCTTCCCTTAGAAGTTATATTGTAGAGAAGGCGAATGTGTATGCCGGGGGTGGCATCTGCTGCGTGTTAGATACGGGTCGGAGGGCACCGCTTGCTCTGTCATTACTTGCATTACTTTCCTGCCGCGAGTCAAGTGGGTCAAGTATGAGTAGAGAAATATGTATGCAATCAAGGAAAAATTGTCGGTGGCAACCAAATGTCGAACGTTTGATAGTCGAAATTATTCGGAGTTATTTGAAAGAGTAAAGATTAGCTTCCAAAAATTGACGGAATTTGTTTGCATCATCATGTAAAATTGCTAAATCTCACTTGATATGCCGTGCAAATTATAATTTTATATAGTATACTCACGTCGTTGCCATCTATAGTTAACAGATTTAGATTTTTTCCATAAATTTCTCCTAGAATTATACACCTATTACTCGAATAAAAAATTATTAATCTAATTGCAAACGTAAAATGTTCCTTCAGTTTTTGAAAACGTAACTCGACTTGATGTCATTTGTAGGAATGGGGTAATGTAATTATTCGTGCAAACGTGCACTGCTAAATCACATAATTTCACACACGAAACGCATGAAACGCGGACAAAGGTTGCAAACGCGGCTACGTCGATGAATTCTAATCATGCGGAGAAACGAATCATTAAACCAATTAACACGTCATCCGCGTGATCTCGCACGAGAGAATTCAGGATAATCGTTGTTGCTTCGAAAGGTTTGCGCGTCATAATAATTTTCATTGCTCTGGATCTGAGATTTCGTTATACGAGAATCGCGCGAACTTGGGGGATGAAGGCGATTCCTTGGGATTAATCAAGTGTTAATTAAGACTAGAGCGGCTGGCTCCTAAGGTCTCTTCTCGTCGCTCTCTCGCTCCTCGCAATGCTGGGAGGGAAATTAAGCAAAGATGTCGCAGTGCCTAATGCTTAGCTCGGTCGTAAGGATCGCGCCGGCGCTACGTGATGCCTAAACTCGTAAACAGCTCTGTTATTTAGGGGATGATAATTGACCGTTTCGCTCACCCCCGTCGCGCTTACTCCACGAATCTCCCGAAACAGTGGAAAGCGACGTCGTCGAGTCTGGGAAATTCGCCAATGCGCTCCGGCGCAGTTGATGTTTATGAGACACGAATTCTCCTTCTTCTCTTCTTCCTCTCTCCCTTTCCTGCTCTTTCATCTCTTTTCTCTTCTCTCGTGGAAAGGGGATAGAGAAATGAAATTCGATACGCCATTGTTGTATGTCACACGAGCATAATCTCGCTTATTCGCTCCCATGATGGATACATACGGTGCATTCATGTTTATTGCCTGGCAAGTCGATATTAATAACGGTAATCAATTATTTCGTCTGAGTATCGACATATTTTTAATAATAAACAATCTTAAAAATGAAGAAGTCGGTAAAGAAAGAAAACCCGTTTATTCAGGCCATAATATATGTCAATTTATTTTTTGCCTAATCTTATAATATTATAGTCTGATTATTTTTCTGTTATGCACCATGAATAAATTATGAAGCGCACAATTGTATATTTTTAATTTTTTGTTAACAAACTTAATTTTGATATATTTGTCAAATTAATTTTTAATTTCAAGATAATATATAATAGTATCTGGTTGTTTTTTAAGTTATAGGTACTTTACGATTTACCATTTTGATAATCTTTTTAATAATAGCTTTATCAAATATAAAAGTATCGTCTATATTCGTTGACAATCCTGCCAGTCGGCTAAGTTGCGGAATGGATTTTCTCCGCAAGAGAGGGAGGATACACTGTGTCGGCTAAAAGCATTTTTGCGTCGGCCATCATGGAGCTATCATCCACCATCGATCCGTTTTATTCATAACTTTCGCTGACCGTTGCTGTAGTCGAGGATACTTTCTTTTATCTGTAGACTAGCTTTCATTATATTGACGCGTTGATATAAATGACACAAGTAAAAAAATAGCATTTTTGAAATAATGAAAGGAAATCGTCCCTAAAAGTAATATATTTTTGTAGAAAATGTCATATTTGTCGACATATACTTATATAGAAATAAGAAAAGCGTCACAACTTTGATAAGGGATAAAATTTACACAAATCTATATTGTGATTGCAGTGTGCGAATTTTAAAAACTCATGTTTGACACAGTTTCAAAAAATATATTATAATTAGAAAAATAGTATGAAAAAAAATGAAATTATGCATATTCACTATTCTAATTGAAATATTGTTTCAATTCAGAAAGAATTTTGTAAAAATACTCTAAAAAATTGATAATTTTGAGATGTATCACTTTCTTCAATACGGCGATATAAGGTTTTATAATCTTCTATTATTAATGCATTCATATAAATTTATATAATTCATGTTCGCTTAGAAAATTAAATTATCTTTTTCATATACATATATTAAAAACTTACATTAATCAATTAATAATCTAGTAAAAACAAAATATACATAAAGTATACATGAAAAAAATATTATTTAGATATTTTATTATAATACAACATAATTTTTTATCATAATATATTACGAGTATATTTCAATATATCTTAAATATAAAAATACAAACGTTTATAATATTATAAAAATTCTTTGTAGTAAATATTTTGTATAGTTATTGAGAGAACAGATACAAATTTCTATAGAAAGTTCTGAGCGATAGATATCGATATGACGGTTGATACTACTACGTTTTTTGGTGGATCGTTCGAAGTTTCGACAAGGATTTTATGTTGCCGTTTAGAATTCATTGAGAGCGAGAATCTGTCCATTCATAACGAGAATCGTGTCTTGTCAAGCAGCTTCTCTTTCACAAGACATCTTTCGGTAAAACCTAAACGACGTAGAAAAACCTTTGCTTTGTTGAAGGTGTGAGATTACAAAGGAAAAGAAGGAAGGAGGAGCAGGCGATCTCGTGTTTTGTGTATTGGGACAATCCTATAAGCCCCATACCGAGCTATCTGAGGATTTCACCGCACGTCCTGTAGATGATCTGATGGACAATGTTACCATTTAGGTCTTTACTTACTCGATCTTTTTTGTCAACGCATAAATATCTTTCAGCGATCAAGTTTTGCAAATACCTTCTTGTTTCGAGAAAATCCGACTTGCGGAATGTTTGAATTCTATAGTATTAGTAGAAACGCTGTCAAACCATATTTTAAAAGACTTAAAATTTATATAATGACTTATAGTTGCTAATATATCAATTTACAAATATCAATTTTTATTATTAATTTTATTATTAATTTTTTTTATTATTTTATCTTTTGCTCAGTTTATTATTTTATTAAATAATACATTTATTTTATAGATACAATATGAACTTTATTACTAAAAATACAATAAATATTTTATTTATTTTATGCAGGAAAACGCGAGATCTTCAATATTATATGTAAAGAGATTTTATTATAACCCGCGTCCTTTTTTTATTAAGACGTTTCGTGCGTGCGACGCCGACGATACGAATTTCTAGCATTATAATTTTCTGTCCTGTCTAGAATAGTGCGGCAAGATTACGGGAGATATTCGACCAGACAAATCTGTCCTACGAATTGTTAGCACATGTCCGCGTATGCCGACAAAGCAAGCGAAACTTTCTCGCTGGGTCGTTAAAGCCAGTGACGAATCTCTCTTTCTGACTATCCGCATCTCAATTTTCCTGACAAACGTCAGAAACGTGGTCAAAAACTTTCCGTAGCGGAAATTTGAGCGTATACTTTATAAACAGTTACAGAAACTTAATGATATTAACATTTATTGAAATTTAAGATTTCTTACTATCAAAAAATTATTATCCATATCTGTTTGTGTGTGTTGTGCTTGGATTTAAATATATCTCTATGCTAAAATACTTTTTCAGATTAATATCCATTCTATCAACATAGTTTAATTTTAATCTTGATTATCTTTATCTTTTTCTAATTCCAAAAATTAGAAAAAGATGAAAAGTAAGATGAATCAAGATTAAAAGTTAATCTAAATTGATAGAAACGGGCATAAATATAACAAAATGCATGGCAACATATTTTTTTTTATGCGACATATTTCATAGATTTGTCTTCAAATTTCTATTCTGTAATCAATTTTTCTTTGATTATGTATCTTCTGACAGTTTTTGTGTAAATAAGCAATTCGTCAATCTTCGTAAAGAAATGCGCTGCTACGCCAATGAACAAGTTAGCGCATCATTGTCGTGGGCGAGACTTCGGGACAGATCCTAATCTGTCGTGTAACCTAGTAAGAAGTCCTATTGTATCGCTCAGGTTCGTGCCCATCTTCCAAAAACGCACGTTAATGGTCCCCGGTAGCAAAGTAGCCATTATGACCATCGAGAATTCGTACCGCTTTGATTCCTTTTCATCGTCTCTTACCAAACTATCCTGCTTCCCATTCGGTTATTGTAGATTGTCACGAGTTTTTCAACTGTACATGGACTAATATGTCAAGGCCCGATATTGAAAGTGATACATTCATTTCCATTCATGTGCTTATATGTGGACTTATTATATTTATGTAGGTATACTTAAGTTCTTTCTCTCTATTTTAATCCTTCTGATTTTTATCAAAATTTTAAATGTCAATACATTAATTTTGTTATGTCATTAATGTAGAAAGCTGAGCATTAAATTCCTTAATTTAATTCCAATTTTTAAAGTTTTATAACTTATACTTGCAAATCTTAATTTTTTTTATTCAAAATAACAAAGCAAAACAATTTACACAAAGCAAAATATAATTAAAATATAATTAAATATGTATATACATATATTAATTGAAGCGCACAAAAATAGCAGCGGAAATGCGCTTTGAGTTCTAAAGATTTTAACTAGAGATTAGGAATGAAAGAATCACAAAAGAATAGGAAGATGAAGATTTAAGTATGAATCGGAAAAGAGTGATGGTATGGGAATGAAAAGGAAGTGTCAAAGTGAACCAGTCTTCATCTGATATTTTTGAAATCTGGTAGGATTATTTATAAACTGCAATTCTTAAAGTTTCCAATGGAGAAATTTCTGTCATTTAAAAAGACGTCTGACTGGGATTATTTACCTGCAGGACCAATCCTTATCCACCTGTAAGATTTATTGATTTTTATGGACGCATATTAGTTGTACTTAAGACCAGCAGGTGGTGTAAGCTTATGGGTCAACCCATATTGCAAAAAGATATGAGATCCTAATACATTTGTTAAATTGCAAGAACAAAATTCAGAATTGTCTCCATCGTATCATTAATAATATAGATTTGCTTGCATAAAAATTATATTTTTCTACACTATGACGAATTCATTTATATCTCAACTTTTGATCGAGAAAATTCAATCTGTATGAATTAAGAGAATAATACCAAGATATAAAAAGAAAATATTTTTCTTGTACTAAACCTTGATAAATTATGCAATCACAGAAAAGAATAATAATTAGCTATTTTTATAAATTTAATTATTACTTTGTTTTCTAAACAAATTTTTAATTTAATAAGTTTTAATTATTTTTACAATAATATATATAATAATGAATAAATAGATGTTATATTTGTCATTGTTTAAAACCCGGCGAGAATCGTTAATGTATTTAGTTGTATTTTATTTAGTTGTATTTTATTTTTGAATTATATTTTTTATTTATTTAATGACTTTTATTTCGTACAATGATATTATTCCAAAAAAAAATTGGCGATTAATACAACTTAATGATCAAAATATTTTCGTAAATGGTGGAGACAACGGGTTCATGATAGAAGTGCAAAATGTGTTTTACCACATGAGGTGAGGGTGACGAGGAGAATATTCGTAGCTTCCCGTTGGCAAATGGGGTGTCCAGGAACGACGGCGACGCATCGGGGTGAGACGCTTGGCCGGCCAAGTGTCGCGGGGCGTCGAAGTTGCGCGCTAGACAATTGAAAAAAATCACTTGTCTCGCCCTAAAAGTAGGGACATTTTGTGGATGCTGGAACGGAAAGTCAGGGCAGATGCAAAGGCGATGAGAGGATGATATCCGTGAGCGTCAGTCCGTTAAACGCAATGTTCCGAGTCCAAAACATTGCGGTTTCTCATCGCCAAAAATGTACGGTACTTACGTGTCGTTTCGCGCACGTGCATCGATCCAGTCCAAAAATTAATTTTATTGACTTAGATATTTACAATAAAATTGTACATACTAGCGTAGAAATCAAACCAATTAATTTTATTTTAACAAAAAATGCGGGAAAATTGATTTAAAGGTTGTGAAATTTATTTATTTTTTTTTTCGTATTCACGATATAAACACAATTTTTTGTTATCAATTAGCAAGGAAAATTTTATGATGCAATGTTTACGGGTGTTTTAGGTTCGCATAGCGGGCAGTGGAGTAAGAGGCTGGTTGGATGCATCTCACGAAACAAACAATTGGCTGAAATATATACGAAGTACTGCTAGCTCACACGCAGTGAACATGCGTCACGTACTCATCGGCGGTCAGGTAAGAACAATTCAATAATGGAGAATGTAGCGTAATTGAAAGCTCAACAATCAGCGATGTAATATTTCGTTACGATACAAAGTACGACAAGTGAACATATTCTTTCTATTATGCGGTATTGTTGACTCCTAATTTAGATGTATCATAAAAATTAAAAACAAGAAGAAACTTACAAGTTATCGGCTAGAATAGACGACGTTAATAACCAATTCAAATCCATATTCGCTTGTTTCGTAACCTACTTTACAGCGGCGCAAAAACGCGTACAGATTAGCGGTAAGATAATTTTGCAGAGGAGTGAATTATTGGTATCACTAATCGACATCTGCGATCTTCAGCTTCGCGCGCGCGATTCGAGTACCTTGTACTAGTATAGAAAGAAATCCTTTACTTCTTCGCTTCTCGTGTGCGAGTGGCATGCACAAGTAAATATTCTGCATTAAAATTGTATTAATTGAATGCTAGAAACACTTGCAGTTACTAACAATTTAAAGGATACTACAATAAGTACGAGTTACGTACCAGATTAATTTATTTTATTTAAATAAAATGCAAGAAGGTTTTTTTAAATCTTTAATAATCTTCATAGTTTTTGATATTGGCTAGATTAGAATTGCTACATGATTATAAAATATAACAGAATAATCCCTTTTAGACACTTGGCAGCCACTCTCTGATTCACCCTCTGTTTAACTTTTCTACGCAACTGACATCCGATCGACAGTTGCAGTTAACAGGAAACAATAATTACACACTAAGCAGAATTCCAATTTATTGCACATATGCCATTGATTGTTAAAAAGCTTATTAGTACTCTTTACAAAATTATCATATTGTTTTCTACGTATTTAACTATCTATTTCAAATAACTGTCATCCTGTAATATATATACATATAAATTGTTTTTAAGAGAATCTACTTAGATTATAAAATGATGATTTGTTGTTCAGTAGAAAATAAATAATCTTTATTCATTAAAAAAAAATATATATAAAACTTATTTTATAAAAGAATATCGAAATTTTGTGTAATAATAAAATTAATCTTTATAAGTTTTTAAACAGATTTTAAATTTGAAGTGATCTCTTAATAAAAAAAAAATATAAAAGACAGATTTTTCTTCTAATCGTTAAAAACAAGGTGTTCATGTATGATTGGCCATCGAATAGACATATAAACGGAAATAGTGGAGGTCACGGTGTCAATTTAGGGTCGAGCTTACGCTTCTGTCCATTTGGCTCCTTCTCTCTTTCTCTCTGTGAACCATGGCACATGGCATTCTCGATGTTGTGGGCGCGACGTAAGCTACATGTATACAGGGTGTTTAGTTATTAAGTCACCCCACGGGGTCGTTTCTCTGACTTCCTATACGCCCTCTCGCAATCGCTGTGGGAATGGGGAACGCGACATTCTCTATCAGTGCCCTGCAAAATCGCCATCGTAACGATGCTTCATGGGGCCCTGTGACGACACTATAAAGATCGTTTCATGGCTTCCCGACGTTATTGAACTTCATAGAATCGTATGCAGATTATATGCCTCGTGTGAAGGGATTCTCTTTAATAAATTCTTCGGGACTCTCTTTAATAAAACACGCCCGAAACATCAATATTAATTACAACATTTACCATTTTTAGATTTCTTCTCTTCATATTTTTTCTGCGATATTATCACTAATTTAGTTTTACGTAAAGTAAGAAAAGAATTATAATGCTGTACAGTATATTATTGCTTTTATGCAATATGTTTGACGATTTTTTATCTTCGATATAAAAGTGCAATTTTTCTAGAAAAATCTAATAGAAAAATTTATTAAAATGTCACGCAACTAATTGTAGGACAATCCTTTGTACATTCACTATTTCATAAAAATTACATTTAATAATAATTATTATATGTTATATACATATATCAGTATTTAAATAAAAAGAATAATTTTAACATAACTTATGAAATACTTTATAAATTTACAATCTTGCAAAGTTAATTTTTATTTATTATTTCTAGCATTATAAAAATGAAGAATTTTGAAATTATTTTGAAATATTTGTTATGTTGCTGAAAGACTTAAGAATTAAGTGTTATGAAATAATAATTCTGATGATAGATGGTGTATGAGGCTGTTCGCGACATTGCAACGGGTGAAGAACTTCTTCTGGGCCTTCGGGAACCGCTTCAGCTGCAGGATATGTTGGGCGAGAATACAACCGAGGACAGAAGCGATCGAGAAACTGGTGAGCATATATAAGTCATAAGAATTTGAATCAAACATCTCTAGATTTATTTCTTTATCAAGTCTTGCTACAAATAAAGCGTCGAAGCTTATCTATTGGGATATTTTAGACGACAACGAAAGATATTGTTTTAATTTACTTTAATAACATTTTTGTACTTTCGTTTTGTACACATATATAAATGTAACTTTTAACATCGATAAATTGGATAATATTGTTATTTAAAAACGTCAAAACATCGAAGAAATTCAATTTGATGGTTGAACAAATAATTAAATTAACAAATAATTGAATTAACAAATAAAAAATAAGCAGTGCACAGTATGTTTTATTTTTGAGGAGTAATGTCTACAAAAAATGGAAGAGAACAGAAAATACGATATAAAATAATATTCAGATGGTCAGCAAGATATCGGCGTCACGATCGTTTCGGCATGGCTTTACGACTTTCAGTGCCGATATACATCGCACGATACACGTTAGCGGCTCGTGTGCGTACAATTACGCGTATGAACGCAAATGAATGGCAGGGGCAGGTGTTTTCCGAAACGACGAATCGAGGGCGGGCAGAGGGTAAATCGTGGATCGTTGTGTGCACGAGCTGCTCGTCATGCACCCTTGACTTTGGCGTGATTCACCTGGTCGGCCGTTGCGTATTAACCCTCGTCCGGTAATAAGCGCTGATTATTTGCAGATAGACGTGTTCGAGTCACATGTCGCCGTGCCCCGTGTCGCTTCGAGTTTTGTCCGAAACCATCCTTCTTGTTCGTCACTGTGCGAACAATACCATTGCGCGAATAGTTATGAAAATTTAAAATTACCTTTCATTTTTTAATTAAAATTATTATTATTTAATATGTTTATAAAATTGCACATAAATTGATAATGTACATATTTACTAAAACATTTACTAAACATTTACTAAATGATTTTTTTAAAGTCAACTTTAAAATTAATTTTATCGTGTCCGTTTAATTTAGTTGATCAATCGTTGGATTTTATTGTATGGACAATTGTATCATTAATATATTCGGGATATATATTTACGAAGAAGGATAACGTCTACGTGCCTCACTGCTCGACAATTATCTGGTTGTAACTTCTGCACGATGGTCAAAATCTGGATGATGACTTGGTAGGGCTGGAGGGTTATATGCGATACCCAGATGTCGCAACAATTAAAACCGGGCTTATTGTCAAAGTTCTGCCGTTACAGCGTCTACGGTTAATTCGCCTACAGTTTTTCATCATAATTTTAGGAAATGTTCGTACAATGCACCTTTGCGCGTGGAAGATACACCGTTCGTATTAATAGGTTTATTACTAAATTTTCCTTCGACAAAGCCAGTGAAGATAAGTTATTATTAAATACATACGAAATATCTTTCTTAGTAAATTATATCAAAAAGAAAATCGATATTTAATTTAGAAAAAGCTCAACAAAGTTTAGAATAAATAACAGCCTACAAAGTGTAACACATATTTCTGATAAAAATATAATAAAATATGTTTTTTAATAAAGTGCAGAGTTCTGCTTGAATTTTTTCAGGCATGCAGATGAATAAGAAATAACACATAAGAATATGCATAAGAAAATAGTACCATATGTTGCCATTTATTATTCATTAACATATATATATATATTTCACAAAAAAAAAGATAATGGTAATAAGATTGTTTTCGTCAAACAACAAAATTAAAGAAAAAAACGTGCTTAATTTACATATATTATATTTAAATTGATTGACTCCAAAAGGGAGAGGCAGTTTTATGAGATAGCTTTAACAGCTGAAAATTAGAGCCGTAATTAAATCGTGAGCCTACCGATAATGTTACTTTCTTTAAATTAATTTTGAAATTAGAAACTTTATTTTTACGATAATGGGCAGATTAGGTCGCGGAAGAAATTGCATCAGCATATTTCCTTTACTTTATATTAATATTATAAATCCTCTGTTAAGTCTTTATTCGTCAATAATAAATGTGAAACTTTAATATTTATGCAACAATTTATATTTATATAAATTATCCGTAAATTTTGTAATTATTCAATTTTAAATTGAGAAAGAAGCATTAGAATAACTTATCATTATTATTATAATGTATAATGATTCCGATTCTACATTCTACATTTCGGTGGACATGTAATTTTACAATTAATGCATTCAAAAGAGATTAATGTTGACTTTAAATGGCTTAAGAGTGATACTGGTGTTAATCCAGTAAAGCCATTTTTACGAGGAATCTCCTCCAGAGAACAAGCTGGTGCGCGCAAGCAGGAATAATGATGTCAAACAAACGACGTAGGCTCCGTATCAACCCTTGCGAAGGGCATCTGCGCCGCGTTTCTCCCTCGGACGGATCATTTTTTTTCGCGGGGAAAGAGAGCAAGGGAAAGCGAAAGAAAAAGATGCGAGGAATCATTTTAACACGCCTACGTGGGGTGCGCGTAGCGAGGCATTCAACTGGAGTTGTATGTTAACTTAATCTCGTAGACGTACATACATGTATCTATTATTGAATATTCATTCACATTTATTAAAAAATTTATATTCTGCTTGCACGTGACCCGTTCAATTCACCTTCAATATTAATCCTTTATAGATACAAATCTTTTCTTTTTCATTGCGATCTTATACTTGAAGAGAAAATATCTAATATAATTTAATATATATTAAAAATATTTCATTATTTCCAATCTTATCTGCTATTGTAAAAATATTTTAATAAAATGAGGATATAGAAATATTAAATAAATTTTTTAAATGTTGTATTTTAAACGAATTGAAAAAGAAAGAAAATTAACAAATATTAAAATAAGATATTGCAAGTAATTATTACGTATGACGATAATGTAATGTAATGTTTGATCAGTTAGAGAGAGGAAGAAAGATAACTGTTTAATGTTATATGTGTATGTATTTGCCGGTACGATGCGATTACTTGTATTAACTGCAACATTATGACCTTTCCCAGACATTTTTGGACTTTACCACGAATTGAATTGCGGTAACATGGCAGATGCAATTGGGGCATTTACGATGACTTATGACTGTGCTTATGACTTTTTGCGGTGCTTGTTTTTTTATCACCATTTTCCCTTCTTTTTGCGCCCGAGAAACGCGTTTGTATCATCGGCGTGTTTTCCGACAGCTCTATTAGGGCAGCGGATAATTTATAGCCAACTATTGTCGATTAACACGCGCATAACCAGATCTCAGGGATGACCGAAAAAAAGGGCACGGGTCAGAATGAGAAAAAAGGGGTATACAAAAGGGCACGCGACACTCTTTTCTGAGGGGGTGGTATACTCCGAGATAGGGAGGTGCGTGTGACATGTTACAACCCCATCTGATTCATCGGACTAATGACACATTTATTTGACGTTTGATTTCAAATCGCTACGGTCGCGTGCAACAAATTTTTACTGGAAGATGCACGCAGATATCGATTTTCTTTCATCGGTTTATTTTATCGAAGAAAATATATATATTTTTTAGTTGAATCGTTAAATATAAAAGAAATGTGTATCGTAAAAGAAAAACTTTTATTATTTTAAGAGTAAGAAAGCACCTCTGCAAATTCGTGTATTGTGTGAATCGCTAAACAAACATTTTTTTCAGTTTCTTTGATAGTTACGTTATATTATTCAATATTAATATTTCAGAAAAAGAAATATATATATGTAACGTTTCAAATTATATTCATAAAAAAATGATTTATGTCATTTCAGCAGTGATTGCAAGAATTTAATGCAATTTAGTCTTATCAAAGTCTTATAATATTGAAGAAAAAAATATATTTTTATAGTTAGATTTATAAAATTTTAAAATTTATAAAAACAGAACAGCGTAATAAAGTAAATGACTCTTTCTTTCTCTCATAGATAAAATAGATTTATTTCGATATTTATCGATTTATTTTAATGATGTACATGTCGTTTAAATTGTGGACGTCACGATGCAGCAAGAACATTGATTTCCGTTACTTTTTCCCATGCAACTGCCAACTGACTACTCGACCGCGGGGGGTGTTACCAGTGGATCCCACCTGTTGACTTTCCGCAACGTGACTTTGCTACTCCTTCTACGCGATTAACATAATACTTTTAACCGTCTTCATAAATTTTAGAAAAATGATTGTTTGATAATATGCAATATATTTAATTACGATCTTCCTTTCAGATCTTTATAAAAAATTCTTATTACAAAAATATTAAGAAAAAGATAATCATGTTTATTATTATATTGTATTTATAATTTATTTTTATATATTCATGTAAAGTATTTTACTTATTTCTATTATCTTTACGTATAAATTATTCATATGAAAATTTTGTGGGGTTAATTGCACCAGAAAAAAATGTATACACATATATGGTATTAAAAAATTATTTTTAAGATAAATTCCGTATTGTTTTTTATGTTCTTTTTATTGTACTTAAATCAGCATTTTTAAATCATATTATCATATCTGAACGTTATCTTGTACCGATTTCTTGATTATATTCTTATTTGTTGGTTATTAATTTGTTTTTTATTCGAATCGTTTTCTCACAATACTACGTTTCACTTCAAACGACGCTGTCTGGAGGGTAACGGAGGTCGACCGCATCTTTCATTGTCTAAATTCACAGCGTGCCGCTACGAATTAGTCGTGAAGAGAGAAGCGATTAACGTACTAAGGGGGGTTAGCATGGCGTTGGGCGTAGTTGGTGGTACGGGGGTTGTGCCCGGTTCCCATGAAGGTCCGTTGGGGGCCATCACTCGACCATATGGTCGAAACAAGTGTAGCGGCAGATTTAAATAACCGTTGGAGGTCGGATATCGTTTAAATTTGAGCGGAATCTCACTTATTTCGTAATATAAGGATTAAAATGATTTTTCAAAATTATTTTTAATTTTTATTTTTAACTTTACAATCTACTTTATTTCTACTTCAATTCTTTTGGTTATTATTATTTACTACTTTCATATTTTCAAATATTTGTACATAAACAAATAATCAATAGTATAAGTAAATCAATAAGATAAGTAAATTTTTACATAAAAATTAATTAGTATTCTTTATGCGTCGTATTTTGTTAGCACTCTTATTAGTTGCGTGTTTCAATCATTGATAATCTCACTTTGTCTCCTTCATGGGTTTCTGATTTTACCTGCCGTTGCGCTCTGATATTGGGGGGTGAAATGCCGCTGGGGGGCTGTCGGGGCTCACCTGTGATTGGCTGGTCTCCAACGTCGCTTATACCAATAGCAAGCGATTCCGGACACCCCCGTTTGCGTTTGCAGTTAGTGAACGGTGCATCGCTAACTAACGAAAACATCATTGTGTCTATTGTCTTCGCGATCGCTTGTGTGTCGGATCGTATTTGTTGCAAAGAAAAAAGTGACAGTGTAGTGAAATAACTTGAACTGCGTTATAATCAAATCTATTTAATTTTATAAGCGTATTATAGACGATAAATGTTGATCAACATTTTGCAGAGAGATCATTAACTGGATGGTAAATATTTTATAAAATAATACTCATTTTTATTTAATAAATTATTTTATTTATTTTATTGAAACAACTATTAGAAATTATCGTATGTTTTAAATTAATTTATAATGAAAAAGCGATATGCGATTTTGATTACCTGAATTCCGAGAATAAATGTAATTCATGTTAAAGTCACGTTTAAACTAATTTCGTATCAAATTAATTAATAAAAATGAATCAATATTAGCGCAAATTTGTATACGAAAATTATTTAACAGCATCAAAAGCATATAATTACGTAAATATTGTAATACTAATTGAGTAGTTTGGCATTAACTTTGCGAATTTGTCGAAAATTATTTCTACTATTTCTAAAAAATTTCTAGTTAAATCATCGTCGAATTCCATAGAACACCGATGTCTTCGTTATGCAGATCAGACGATACTACCGCTTTAATTTAATAATTCAGAAACAATCCACGAGTCCACTTGTCACGCCACACTTGTGGCCCTCGCGCGGTTCTGGATCATGTAATTCACCCACAATGACACATCACGTATCATCGTTTGCAAGGGGTCGTAATTTATAGAGCTATACGACTACTCATATGTATACATATACAAATTGCGAGAAAATTGCGAGTTTTATTCACGCTATCACTGACGTGTCGAGAACACTTGTAATCTGTATTATCGTATTCGTCATTTACAGCCTCTCAGCATAGTGGAACTGTCGATGAGGACAAAGAAGACGAAGAGGAAGGAGAAACGAGGTGCACTGTCTGTGACAAGCCGTTCCAAGATATCGAATTGTAAGTTTTCTTACGCTATGATCGTTTTATTTCTTTAAATAAATTAGAAAGTATAAACAAAGATTATTTTTTGTTTGAATCTCAAAAAGATACATTAGAGAACTACAAACACATAAAAGAAACGTAAAACATATCTGAACATTTAAAAAAAATTTATTTATTATTAGAATAATTATTTATGAGAGATTCAAAACAATCTGTTCTTTTCATTCCACATAGAGAAAAAGATCGTGTTTTATAATAATAACAGCTTTATAATAATATTTAAAAAATAGAAGAATAATTTCTAGTTTCCAAAAAAAAGAGGACCAATGAGCTGAATTGGTTTTATGTGTTAGAATATGTGTATGAAAACAAAATATAAATTAAAATAAAAATGAATATTATATGTGTAATCATCACGTTATTTCACATTTAGATATCTCGGAGATATTATCACACGTACACGTGCAATAATTAAAATTTGCGTTTATGTTTATTTGTTCAACATTACTATATTCTCATATTATTACTGTTTTTAATTTCCTCAATGCACTGAAGGATGACCTTATTATAGGTCGAAATATTTTATAACTTGATTTTGATTTCAATTTATTATATTTTGTTTTTAATATGTATTAGCACGTAGAACCAGTTTGTCTCATTAATCTTTTTTATTATCATTAACTATTATATTTATATTTATTAATATTATATATTTATGCCAATTTTACAGCTTATATTATTTAAATACATTCAAAATCTTTATGATTTTTTGGTAGGTAAGGATTGTAATTTTATTATATACTAAATTAAATATGGAGCAATTGTTTTTATTTATCAGTTGCACATATCCTGTAAAAATTCTATAATCATGGAACTCCTTTATTATCACATTTCCATACATTATTCGAAGATTATTATTATTGGCGCGACAATACACAAAGCGCGACTCATCAAGGATTCATGGGACATCATTATGTGCTTTTCAAATCAGATGAGCGATGATTATGTGCTCAGTAAAGCGACACGCCGGATCGAAATCGAAAGATAACAGCTCTGCCGACATTAAAGCGCTCACCGCGTCCGTCGATTTTCATCATCAATTATTAATTAATAGATGGAATCCAGAGAGTGGGTGCCACGTAATCGCCTTCAAATCTCGAGTTAGTAATTCGCGTTCGCGAAAGCCTTTTGTCACGCAAGCGACTTCAAGAATGCGCTTTGGAGGCCTGAGTATTTTGAGACTTCTTGGGCGATTCAAAATGATGCTTAGTCAGCCTTCGTTTTGTCTTGGAGCCACGTCATTGTCTTTAATTATAAAATAATTAGCATAAAGTTACAGAAAATAATGTTAAATGCATATATTTAATAAATTATTTAAATACATTTAAATACATTCAAATTTTTATGATTTTTTTTGGTATAAGATTTTGGTAGAGATTGTAATTTTTTTCACTAAATACTTTATATTTTATTAATTACAAACTTTATCAAATATTATGCATTTCACTTGAACATTAGTATTTTGTATCTAATATATGGCCTTTAATTGAACGTTTTTTCTTACGAATGAATTTTTACTGACATCTTGTTAATTGCAACAAGTTCAATTTTTTTAAGAATGTATTATGATCGAAATAATATGTTGTTCTTTTCTCTCGTTAGCTCTTTTCTATGATGAGTTTGTATCGCTCTTTGTTCAAAACTCTTATTATCTTTTATTTACAATCAATCGTTTATCTCATCAAATAATCGATATACATATACCTACCATTTTTTTTATAACCAATAAAAATAATTTACATTATCAAACATAAGTCAAGAAATAGACAAATTAAAATGTTGAATAAAGTTCTCGTTTTTGTTTCTACATCGATATTTTCTACATTTAGTTTTTGTTCTCTCAGTCGACATTAAACCGCATTCCCTGACGCGGCAGATTCACCTGTTGTGGGGCGTTAAACCCTTCACCGGGATTCGTAATCAGACGCGCTAGAGCCACCCCCTTATGCATCATCGAAGGCGTCGCGTGCTCGTAGCTCATCTAGCGCAGCACACCGTCGTGGCACCATGAAGGCACTATCTCATCACGAATGGGTTTCACACGGTGCGTGTGTTCGGGGGTGTAAAATCAATGCTGTGGCACACCATCCCATGTGACGATAACCCGTGTGCCTACCCTGTGACAATCCCCTTAGAATGCTTTTTCTTCGTGACGGCGTGTGTTCGTGTGTGACGACCGCCCTCTTCTTCATGGGTGTGCGACCGTTATTGCAGAGCCGACTCGCCACTGTGCAGTCGAAGTCACTTAGTCATCATCCAAGACTGCGCTCGACACAATCTTTGTCGGTGCAGGTTGGTTACTGTATTACATCCTGCTTGCCCGATGTGGTGTTTTGATTAAATAGCATTAAACTTCACGGACGAGGTATAGAGAATAATGTCCAAAGATATTTTCATATGACAGTGGCAATTATCGCCATTCCATCGAATATTTAATCCAAATGAATTTTTGAAAAAATATAGAAAAATACTAGTAGCTTTCTGCAAAGATATATATATATATATATATATATATATATATATATAATAGATTATAAACCATTTTCAGCTCTTATCTTCTTTTAAATGTTTTATTGTTTATAATGCAGTGGAATGAAATGTTTGCATTTGTTATTTTCAGATTGGATAGCCACCTGGTGACTTGTCATAGATACCCAGCGGAACAGCACCGTTGCGACAGCTGTCCCCGTGCTTATGCTTGGCGGCCGCTTCTGGTGCGACATCGTGCTATCGTTCACGGTGATCTTAGGAACTATCCTTGCGAGAATTGTCCGAAGGTAAGCTTCAAATTCGTGTTTTATTCGTCGAAACCAAACAATATTTTTCGATCTAGTAGCATCTTCTAGTATCGCTAAAAGTCGAACGTTCGGCAGGTCTTCACGGACCCATCAAACCTACAACGTCATATAAGAACGCATCACGTGGGAGCGAGGAGTCACGCCTGCACGGAGTGTGGCAAGACCTTTGCGACTAGTTCCGGCCTGAAGCAGCACACCCATATCCACAGCAGCGTAAAGCCCTTCCAGTGTGAGGTCTGTTTTAAGGCGTACACGCAATTTTCCAATTTATGCCGGCACAAGCGCATGCATGCCGACTGTCGCATGCAGATCAAGTGCGGTAAATGCGGACAGTCCTTCAGCACGGTAACATCATTATCGAAACATAAGCGATTTTGCGATTCGACGACTCCAACCGGTCCACCTGGAACCATGCCTCAATTACCAACGCCTGCAACGAGCCCCTTTCTGGTTTATCCACGGCCTCCCGTGAGCTTACCAGGTGGTTTGCCTTTTTATCCACCTAGTCTGATGGGTCCTTATCCAGGAATTTTCCCGAATGCTCCGAATTTTCTGAACACACCTCTACTTTTTCCGCCGAAAATCGAAGAGACCGAGAAGAGAAGCGACAGTCCCAAAAAGGAACGTTTTACTCCTCCGAGAATATTATCGCAACACAATAAGGTCTCTCCTTCCACGGCGGAGGAAGCCACTTCTACGTTTAGGCCATCTCCGGCTAGACCACCGGTTCAACCGACGCCAGAGAGTGACGATGATCTTTCAAAGAGAAAAGAAGCGGCTAGAAGCAATGAACGAAAAATGGAAATCGAAAGCACTTCAAAGGAGGAATCGACCGAGCAACCGTTGGATTTAAGGGTGCAGACCAAGAAACAAAATACCATTTTAAAAGTTACGAATAGAAAAAGCCGCACACCGTCACCAGCGCCAATACCGATGGAGGAAACGCCCGGACCTCCCGATCCCCCGAAACCGGAAGAAGATACTGCTGCGCCATCGCTGATGGAGCTTGATTCTAAGGACGTTCAAGGAAGTAGCCCGCATTTGAGAACTAGCCTGCCAATCGAACAACCGCCGACCAATACACCGCCCCACATGGCTTATCCTAGACCGATACATCCGATGTTCCTCGAAACTATGTATCGCAGTCCAGCAGGAACCTTTCCAGGATTTCCTAGCGCACCGCCACCTCCAGGCGGAGCTACCCCGGAATCTAGGCTGATACCTCCACTTCCACCCTTTGCTCCACCGCGCGGGCTTCCTTTTTTAGGCTCGCTTATGAACGGGCTCAGCGGCGCTAGGCCAGGAGCAGGATTCGACCTGCTTGCCCGGCCGCCACTGAGCGCGTTCCCTGGTGTGAAGCCATTTCAAGAAGCCGTGATGGCGCCCCATCATCATCATCATCATCACCATCATCATCACGTTCACGGCAAGATGAAAGATCGGTATTCCTGTAAATTCTGCGGCAAAGTGTTTCCTCGCTCGGCCAATTTAACAAGGCATCTGAGGACTCACACTGGTGAACAACCGTACAAGTGCAAGTACTGCGAGAGGTCCTTCAGCATCTCGAGCAATCTGCAGAGACATGTCAGGAACATCCATGACAAGCAAAGACCGTTTAAGTGCCCGCTTTGCGAAAGATGTTTCGGACAGCAGACCAATTTGGACAGACATCTGAAAAAGCACGAGGCTGATGACGGTAGCGGAGTGGTATCGGTGGCCGACTCGCCTGGAAGTAGCAATGAGAACGAGCGGGAGGACACTTACTTCGACGAGATCAGGTCCTTCATGGGCAAGGTCACTTACGGCAGTGAGAGTGGCTATGGGTCATTGCCGCATCATCCGGCCTATATTCCCAGTCGCTTGCATGAGATAAACGAGTCTAAGATGGAGGTCGAATATGACGAAGACGAGGACAGCGAGGAGGGTGTGTCTCCTTTAGAGGAGACAGACGGACTGTCGCCGATCGAGGTCAAGGAATCCCCATCGCCATCGCAGTATGACCTAAAGCTGAGAGAAAAACAGGAGATGCTCAATAATAATACCGCAGAACCGGTGATCGAGATTTCGACATAGCCCAGAAGTCAATCTGGATGATCTATGCGGTTTCTTCGAAAGACGAGGAGTACTCGTTTTTATTAATGTACAGAACTATTGTGGGATAAACGTTCGTCTTAGAACTCTCGATTGTAACGGCGTTTCTTCAGAAATAACGTCAATGCAAGATTACTTAGCTTAGAACGGTCCGCGTATTTCGACTTTAAATCGACTTTAGAATATCAACCATTTGCTTCTACAAGCGAACAATTCTCGAGTATAATCGGATTATTGTCCGTGATCATATTGTGACGATACCGTAAATCCATGGAAGACAGCCTATAGGAATAATTATAATTACACATTGATATATCCGTACCGGAATTTTTCAGAGAAGAAATTTAGTAAATCCCGTTATACTTGTAAAACAGGTGCTCTGTAAAAAAAAAAGAAACGTAAAGAACTCGACGAACATAAAAGTCCCCCAAAGATTAATTACTTATTATGCTATCCCTTTTTTACACTTCATATTTGTTTGCACTGGAAAAACGTATTGTAAAGATCAACGATTGGACCATTTAGTCCCCTTCTTACACATGCATGCCACAAGCTCTTCTATAATCTAGTTATATATAGTTTCTACAGATTCGTTATAAATGTAAACGCGCACGAAATTTAATATTATCCCAATTCCGCCCTTCTTTGTCCTTACCAACGATTAGACGAAGCGCGCATCCCAGTAATATTATTTATTGCTACAGTTATAAAATTAATTTATCGTTATTATTACACCGTCGCTTGGCAAAGGGATCGTACGTCATAAGCGAGAACGATCGAAGCGTCTCTGCGAAGCTTGAATTGTGAATTGTTAAACGGTTTGCGATGTGTATTCACCTCGATCCAATTACCGATGTTTTTAGATCTTAAATATATCTATATATGTGCGCGCTATTCTTGATTGATTTATTTTTTAACAACAGTGTTAGTTGCATCGCGTTTACAACGCGGGCATCCTTCGAGAGTTCGAAATTAGATTATAAAATTCCTATTATAAGTAATCGATCCAATCAGTTCGAATCTTGAAGACTTTCCCGAGATTGTTGGATTTTGTTAGAATATAGTTGAAATGATGTATTATAGGGAAAAAAATTCCATCTGCTGAATGCAGGATCTAGCTGTGAGATCTAGAATCTGCGAAATTTAATACATTTTCGCATCGTGTTCGTGTATCAAAAAATGATGTATGTTAGTCCGCGAAGCCAAAGCGACGAGGAGAAGAAATTAACTTAATTAACGCATCGCGTGTAATCATTTACTATGCGCGTGCGCGACAGTGTGTATAATTAAATAATTAGGAGGCAACAAAAATCCTTATAAAAAAAAATAACTGTACAAATTTCCACAATTAGGTGATATAACATTTGTAAAGATAAAAGAAAGAAGTTTCAACGCGATTTTTATTAATATATAAATACGATTCTAGAGCGATTTTTTTCTTGCGAATAGGCAAGACGGAAGAGTCATGTAAGTTAATAAACGTTCCTCGCTCGTTTCACTCATCTAGTAGAAATATTAAAATGCGTTTCCCTAACGTGTCATCGATGAAGCGAGGAAATTAATAATGACGAGAGATAAGCATAGTATACGCGTATACATGTGTACCAAGTACGCTCGCGATTAATAAAAAATGAGACAAAGAATATATCGTTCGTTTGTAATCACCAAGTTGAGGCTTGTTTTTTCACATAAAGGTTTTACGAATACACGTTCTACATATCTCTGTTTCTGTCTTTCTCTTTCTCTCTCTCTCTCTCTCTCTCTCTCTCTCTCTCTCTCTTTCACTCTCACTTTCATTATAGACGATAATAAACTTATAAAATGATTAAGCATAAATATATTGAACGAATTACTTAAGGAAAAACTATATTATGACGCTGTCTATCTATACATACTGTATAAAGGCATCCTGTAACTTCATTATGATTACTATTAAAATATTACACTTCAAGTTGATTACCTAAGCGATAATGTCACCTATCGATTTTCCTTTGCCTTATATTCCTTTAATAAAATCTTAACTTAATAATGTCATAAATTATGATTTGGTATATTACGCGGTTTTAACAAGTAAAGCTAACACAAATAAAATGTAAAATAGAAGAAACAATATTACATCTTTCTTGAATAATTATATGTATAATAATTGTTAATGGAAATACAAAAGAAAAAATAAATAAATTTAGAAATTCTACTTTAAAAAAAATGGACTTTTGTAAGACAGGTTATCTTTTAATGATTGGTAAAAATATTAAACATTAATAAATATTTAGTTTTCATAAATTATATAATTTTATTATTTATTCCATTGGTAAACAATTATGTTATTAAAATAAAAATCACAAGAATAAAAAGAAAAGTTAAGATATGTTCTATTTACTATACTAATTAAATAATTTCCAAACTAGCGTATATTTATATTTATGTATTTATCTCGTTTCTAACAAAATATGGCGTATTTTAATTTTTACAAGAGTCAACTACAACATAACATTTCTTTAGCGCTCTATATTGACTTGTGCTGCGCTCTGGTACTGCATACTTCGAGATAAAGGTATTTATTAAATGGTGATTTGTAAATAAATTACGAATTTTGTAAAAATATAAGATAAGTGCAATAAAATGCATCTGACTTATGTTTTCCATTAAAACAGTTCGGAAATTTGCAAAAAGTGCTAAGAGACTTCTCTTTTATCGACGATAAATAAGATTTGCTCTAAAGGCAAGATGCGCTGCAGCAGTTGATGTCCATTCATCCTTGAAACGCTAGATTACGCTTTATTCCATAGCTTGTATTATTTGGCCGTTATTATTTTAAAATAAAAAGAAAGTATATGTTTTAAATTTAAAAAAGTTAAATAAGAGAAATTCTGAATTATTTCTGTCTTTTTTTTTTTTTGGCAATTTTCGATAATATTGATCTCCATGATACATTAGAAGAACTATTTATAATTTTTATTATTAATTTAATATTTAATTTGAAAAACGTAAAACAAATGTTGTTATTAAGTCGAAAAAAAAATTCGATAATCTTTTTGTGATTAGATAAGTTAATTGACGAATAACCTGGCGTTGAATTAATGAAGGTTGAACTTTGCCTGTACGATCGTTTGAATCGATCTTTGACGCCCACTCGATTCGACGTATTATATCGTATACCGTTCTATCCCATTCAAGTCTGTCTGACTGAACAACAATGTTCGCACGTACACTACACAAATTCTTATCATTGAATCGCCCAAGAAAACAAATAAATGTTGTTGTGAGTAATTTGATGGTATATGTATAACAATTATCGCTCTAATAACTATTTAGTCTAATAATTATTTAGTTGAATTGTATTATAAATGGTAAGGCAATTTATTTCTCTATAATTATATTATAAATTAATAATTTTATACATAGAGTCTATTTATGTTTCTTTAAAAAGTTAGCACCTTCAGCCTTATTTATAAAAAATATATAATCGTTAATCACTTGTTATATTTTATATTATTGATATATAATTAAGTATTATTATCTTTTTGCATCCTCGCGTTGCACACACGGATCTTGGTTGCATGTAAGTGCCAAGGTGATAACATTGTTACGTAAGGACACTGCGGGAGAAACACGGATAACACGCTCTTTAGTTCACGCTTTAATAAAATAAAAAGTCAAATACTATTCAAGCTACGAATCTGTTTGGATTCTTTAGAGTTAATTACAGAGCGTTGGGTTTAGATAAGCATTATTTAGGTATCCTAAACAAGTTTCTGATCGCAAAACGTTTAGGTAAGTATTATTTAAGCAATCTAAACAAGTTTCTGATAGCAAGGCAGAAATGAACGTAGTTCCAGGAACAAATCGACCTATCAAACAATTTCACGAAATTCTACACGTAATTTGTTACAATTTTTTAAAAATAGTTTACCTATTAATTTGCGCAAAAATTTGATTTGATCGCAAGAAGAGCATCGTCTTCATCAACAGAGTAAAAAATTGATATCCATGCCATATAACTCATCGAGAGTATAAAGTCAAGATTTTTTTCGCCTGATGAAGGGTACTGACGAGGTAATCAAGAGGCGTAGGTAGAGAAAAGAAAGTACTGTAGAAATTCAAGACAAGAATTTGAGTAAAATTACTATCAGAAAGGTATGAAAATATCAATAATGTATTTATAATTTATATTGTATATAATATAATATTTACATAAAATTTTTAATATAATTATATTAGGTGTTGGAATTAATTCGTAGCGTTTATATAGAAAAAAATAACATTTAATTTATTTTATAATAAAATTAAGTGTACATTTTTGTTTTATCAGAAAATGTGAATGTAAAATTCACCTATAAACACAGTCAACGTCAAATTTAATCCATAAATAAACATTAAATTTAACAGTTTAACCTGATTTTGTGGCGAAAGAATATATAATAGATCGATCACGTTCTTATTTTCTTCTGTCATGAGATGGCCAGCAAAAGGTAATGATAGGTTAAGCAAAACACTCGTCTTCGAATAAAAAAATCACTAATCGATCGTATTGAAAGTGTCAGCAGCGTCTTCCAAATCTGGATCTAGCGTGATCAATAAGATCGACGATCGCGTGAATGAAAGCTGGGATACGAATAGAAAAAAAATTGCTGGAAGGATAGGAAGGTACTAGAGGATTTCTTTGTTGCGAAAAGGAATCGGACAGCTCTCGTTTGTAGCTCAAGAATGGAGATAGAGGTATCGGCGATTGCTCCGAGCCACAAAAGAGCGGCTCGAGACAAGCGCGAGCGAACCTACAACGGCATCGATGAGGCAATAATTCTACGCGCCAACGAACATTATTGCCAACGTGACGTTGACAAAAACGGCCGAGCTAATCACAAAATTCCACGCGGTTGCCGATCTCAGAGCGGACCCGCACGTTTAGAAAGTGGAAAAAATCGTACCGGCTCGATCGATCGACTAGCGGTAGATCGATAGCACGTCGCTAATAGTGCTCCGCTATCTATTATCTGTGATTTTTGATGGAAGCTTTAATTAAATCTGCGAGACCGCGAAATTTCTTATTTCAGTTGCGCAAATAGGGGCGATTTACTCTCGACTAGATACAGATTAGATTAAGTGAGAATTAAAATTGTGTGTAATAATTTTAATTGTGTGCGACAGAGCATGGGTTTCAACTAATTGCACGAGCGTATCATCGCGTCTTTTAGAATCGCAAATTTTTCCAGTCGGTGATGTCTTGGCAAAGCAAAACAAAAAGTGAAGATGACGGCATAACTTGCGGCAGGTAAATGATTTATTTTCGACATACGAATTCCAAGAATTTCGAGACGCGTACTTATTAGTTGCGCTCGCGAATTAAATGAGTATCCACGAGCACACCGATCGCGAATTCCGTTTTGCTTAGAATACTCAGACTCTCCTTTTAGGATACCAACCGACCAGCTATATCGAGTCTTGCACGCTCATTTTTCTTATTTCTCATCTCGGCACGTCGCGCGTCTCCTTTCATTTTAACGCATGATCGCACACCCGATCTGACCGGCGCAACACACCCACCGATCTCTAATCCCGCCATGTGTACGCAGACATAGCTCGTTGGGCTCGTAGATCGTAAAATAGAAAACGAATAGTCCGGTTGAGAGAGATGCACGATTATCGGTTTACAAATAATTTCCCGGCCGATAAATTATGCGCTCGGGGACGAAATTATTTTCACCCGATGAATAACGGAACGTAAGTGATATCGTAATAATATTAAATTTACGGTTTGTCTGTCCAAAAAATCCTGTTAACCTCAATATATCATTATCACGATAATCAGCTTCCACATAGTTTCACGCTACTTGAGGACTCTAATAAGCTTGTGCTTTCCAACGTGAAGCTAAGCGAAGGATATATGCCGTCCGATATCCTTGAATATATGCGTGATTATTTTATTAACTACTTAAAGATGATCGTATAAACATCGTTTTACATATATGATTGTCACAAAAAGTTGTCGCGATCAACATCTTCTTCTACGTTGTTACATAATTAACTCGACCGCCGCCACCTACGATGTTTCTTAAGACGTTAGTAAAGTAAAAATTATATTATAGCTTCATAAGAACGACAAGATAATATTATTTTTATGTAAACAATTATGTTTTATTTTAGTTTATATTTTTGTCATATATGTATATATATATATTTACATTTTTGTATAATTTTTATTGTCTAGCTAGAAACTACGGTTCCTATTCAACTTAATGCACTAAAAATATTTGTAACAATTTAGAAGTTCTCTTTCTTAAATTTGTGTAATTATAAATTTTTCTAATTTCGTAGTTTGTGAATATATAAATTTTTTTTAAATCACACATAATTACCGAAAGATATAGCATCGTTGTAATTGTTGAGTAATGAATTAACGTAATCAATTAACTAGATCAAATAAATATTCTCTAAACATATTATCACTTTAAAAACAAGCTCTTTATTCATTTGATTATAATTACTTTTTCTTTATTATGTAACAAGAAAGAAACAGTATCTCGATCAATTTCTTCCTTTGTCTGTGAAAGATAATGAATCGCGTGTCAACCATATGATAGTATCGTGCGTCTGGACACATAAATATATGTAGGAAGGACATTCATATCCAGGAAGACAAGCTTGAAAGACTCTCCCTCTCTATCTTTCTCTCTCTTTCTCTCAAGACGCTTAGGCAAATCGATTTACATTACTTTCACTGTTCGGCGAAGTTCAGTCAGACTTGCCAGGACAGCCTTTCATTCTTATCATTCTCGTTTCCATCACTAGATTTTCTTGTAAAATAAAAAAAAAGAGAGAAAATTAATTAACATCGACAAGCATGGAATATTCGCGATTGCTTCATGATTGCTTGATGAACCTCCTTTAATATCAATGCTATAGCGAATAAGAATCAGATACATGATTAAAGGCTGTCAGAAAAAGATACTCGATAAGATATCGTCGCTGACTCAGCCAATTTGATAGTGGACGAATTTTCGAATTAATAGAAATTATTTTATTTATTCTATTGGAAGAATGTTATTTACATCGTACAGATATAGTGTTTCGATCTTAGAACTAATCAATTGTACAAAACATAATTAATCGTGACATTAATTCATCATTCTTTTTTTTCTCATAGCATAATTATAATCGCTATAAAAAAAGTTGTATTTTTCACGAAGGAAAACTTAATCTCTGTTCATTGTACACTCATCAACTAAAAGATTGCAACACTGTTTTTTTTTTCGATGAGTTTTAGAATACAGTCTCCTCCCCAAACGATTGATTCTTACTTATGGATCCAAACATTTAGATTCGCAACCTCTCTACAAACAAGACCGAATTCCGAAATCCATCAAAAAAAGTGTTACAACCTTTTAATTGATGAATGTACATGCATCATAATTTTTCCATAGAAATTAATGTTATCATTTGTCTATGTATGAAGAGATCTTCGCTGAGAACAAGATATAATACAAATGTGCCATATCGTACGTCAAACAAACGTGACGATCGTATGTAGAAGAAAAAGTGCTTTATATAACTGATCTTTTTCCGGTTAGCAAGTAGGCAGATAGAGGCATCTTGACGATGTACCAATCGATGGTCGCATTTTCCGTGTATCGGAAAATTTCCGTTGGTTTTATCGCATGCTCCCGATCGATACAAATAATAATTATTATTGGCATACCGCATCCGCGCGCCATTATCTTCTTGAGAATCTTCTAACCCCCCCCCCCCCATCTCAAATGATCGTATTTGTCCTCCACGATTGACGATATCTGCTGCGTAGGTGGATTGTGATAATTGCGATCTAAAAAATTACAAAGTATATCTACACCGTTATATATGCTTATATTCTTATATCAGCAGTTTGGATAAAATATTGAATTTGATAAAATATTCATAAACTGTCATAAATTGTATATATATTTATATGTATGTATACATATATATAACATCTTAAATATTTTACGAATATTTTATCCAAAGCATCGATAATATTGCATACACATATGTATATATGTCACACTGTTATTAATGCTGAATGTAGCGAGTGGTCTATCAATTAAGAAGACGAATCGGTTACATAAAATGTATAAGAATATATCGCAATAAGTCATGTTTTTACTTTACATTTATATGCAGGCACGCCGTGGAGAACTAAGCGCATGGCGATGTGGGAGTCGTCGCGTTGGGTGGAGACCTGGCACATAGTCGTGTACATGTGATGTATGTATTTTGCACACATCACACACAGAGTGCAAATGTCAAGGGATTCCCCGATCGGACTGAAGCAGCAATTGAGTGCACATAATTAAAGACGTGACTTAAATTGTAACGCAATTAGTCTTGTATGCACGTGGCGCGCACACACACACACACACACACACACACACACATCTGCATCGCAAAGGACTTTTGTTTAAATTTCCGCCAGAAATTCACATGGATTTAATTTGGAGACTCAAGATGCACATTAATTATTAAATGAAAGGAATATAGTACAGTTTTATTTCCTATTGCTTTTTATTATCGAAAATTATTATTCAAATTATTTTTTAATTCTTAAAATAAATAAAGTAACTTATATCGTTAATCCTCGTTTCTCTCAATGACACATATAATATACTGTTAATAAAAAGATATTTAATTAAGTAATGCAGAGCAATTCCAGTTTAAACAGTTTGGATTGGAATTGATAAATTTATTAATTAGTGTTGTTCATTGATTAATATTCACAGATTAATATTCAGAGAAGTGTATTGCTAACAAATGTCAAAGGATACTTTAGATCGTAGAAAGATAGACAATCTCATTCACAGAGGCAGGCAAGAAAGGATACCTAACAAAAATTTACTATCCCCCTCTTTCTCTCTCTCTCTCTCTCTCTCTCTCCTTCTCCTCCTTTCTCATATATACGTATATAATTATACAATAAATATATGTATATATTCAAAAAATATAATTTTTACATACTTATATATTTATACATATTTTTAAATATATCTATTATATATCTATTATGTACATAATAAATAATTGTAAATAAAATATATTGTACAGAATTTATGCTTTAACTACAATCGATCTAACGTTCTGTTAGTTATCACATACGTAAATCCATTTCTCAGCATGTTCCAACGAACAGCGAAATATCAATCAACATCGGCGTTGTTTCTCCGCCATTATCCGCAAGTAATTTTAATTTTCTATCGGGCGCCTGTTACGCCCTATCACTGAATGGTGCGGAGAGGGATCAAAGTGGAAAATATCGTGAATAGAGAAACGAGGTTCTCGCAGACGCGTACATACTTATACACTATCGTGCACATTCACGTGTGACGTCTCGGATCGTCGACCCTCCCCCACGTGGGTATCGATAGGCAAATGTCAGGGGATCCCATGAATCACACCGCGATCAAGGAAGGGAGAGAGAGAGAGAGAGAGAGAGGAGAAATAGAAAGGAGAAAGACTGAAAGAAGCAGAGAGCATCCCATTCACACACAAGAGGAAATATCGAATCTCATCAGTGACATCTCGTGCGCCGGTAAAATGTCAGGGGAGATCTCTCTCGATAGGTGCACTTTGCCGAGGAGAGGCAAAGACGGGGGGGGGGGGGGGGGGGGGGGGCCGGGTGACAAAAAAACATTGATGTCTTACATAAACGGACCACGCCCAGCTGGAGCATGTTTGCCGTATAGGTACATCAGATGTGTCATCGTGTATGTGTATGTGCGTGTAAGTGCATTTGCGCGCGCTCCCGTGCTGTCTATGCAATATGCGCTACTCTCGAAGCATGTTGATAGCTGCTATACGGTCAATGTATAGCACTGTGGTCTTTCCTATTCCGATACTCTCCGCAGCATTGCCTTACGTGGGTGTTTGTAAGGGCACCGGAACGAAAGTCTACCGGTTGCTTGCTAAATCCTCGAAATGCTTCTCGAGATTCTATCTCGACCAATCTAACAAGCCGTCCTAGTATTTCTACGCGCGCGAGTGTTCCGGTTATTATAGGAATATATGTACATCAAGAAACGTGTATCAGCGCTGATTTGTTAAGAACCGCTCCGAGGTCTCATTGTCTTTTATCAAACTGTTACGTTTGGATGTAATTTTATATCTTGGAAAACTCCGTTGCTCTAGTTGCGATGGTCTCTAATAGCAATTTTAGGTACTCAAATGCTCTATTACGCCAGAAACTAGGCCAAGCTTTTTTCTTTACACTTAAAATACAAAGTTAATTAAATTTTGTAAAATAACAAGTGTGCATGCAGAAGTGAATAAGAAAAAAAGATTGCTTTCCATTTCTATATTTATATGTCTATATGTATTTCTTATATATTTTTTAAATATTATTAAATTTTCTATTTTATTATTACATACATATTTTTATTGCTTTTAAATTTTTATCAAATAGGCTCTTATTAATTTTACAATATAATTACCATATTGTTTTACATAACAAAAATATTGAAACATGAAAAAAGTTATTAAAATTATAAAAAATATTACATTACGAGTAGTAGATAATTTAAAAAAAAATTTTTTAAATTTTAAACAAGAAGGAATAATAATTTTGCTTGCATATCTAAAAATTTAGTTAAATATAAATTAAGAAAATAATGTGAATTAAGTATATATATCAAAGATTTAAAATAAAACATTTTTAATATAGATAATATATCTCAAAACTGTCTATTAATAAGTCTTATCTCTATTATATCTATATTTGTTTACGACAATATAAACTACAACATATTGGAAAACGAAACCCATTTCTCTAAGATCCAATTTTTATAAACATAATTAGAGCAGGATCCTTTCTCCACAAAGAAGTTTTGCCGAAGTAAAAATTTATCCAGTTATAGATCTGAAAATAATTTCATTACAATATCAAAACGATTATGTAAGACGCTTAAGCATGAGTAATACAAAAACTTTTGATATTCTAGCAACTAGTTTGTGAGCGTCCTACATAATTATTTCAATCTAATAAAATATTATTTTCAAATTTATTTTCCATATATACAATTAAATTTTTAGATATCGTTCTTTCCATGTCCGTCTTGTTTCTCAAGGAATATAATTATTAGATACAAAATTAAGACGTTGCGTTTTTAATTGATTTTTTTTCTCGCGCAATTTAGTCAGGGAAAAAAAATCTCTTTGAGTAAATTTAATTTACTCTACTTTAATTTACTGATACCTTAATCAGTCATCTCAAAGAGAATTTATGTTGTCGCGACATGTCGACCTCGAAATTCGGCGATGTACACATTAATCCGGCCGTGGATTGCGAAAGCGAAATTAAAGTTCTTCGATCGTCAGAAGGTCGCTTCGCCAACTGCACAAGGTTTCCTTCTCGAGCAGCGATGAACCGTACAATGGCGGAAGATTTCCGTGCGATAGAGCGTGAAAAGTGGAGCATTCCACAAAATGTTTCTAATCATTCGTAGCCGCCGTGTATATAAATACGTTTTACAATACTGGGGCGTAGATAAACGATAACGTCAACAGCTGTCGGTAGATAATATTATTTCTCTTGGATTAATATTTTTCTGTGTAAAAGCCGATTCTTCCCTTTGACAGGAGAAAGGGGCGGCGTCAAGTATTCTTGGTATTACTTTCCTTTAATACCGATCGTTCTCTAAGCGAGAAAGACCACATTACTTCCGCGACGCGTACGCACGACGAATCTCTATGAATTATAGAAGGCAGCCGTTAGTATTCCCTCGTTATTATCGCCAACGTCTGTCAATTATGTTATCACTTTTCCTACTGCTGTAACATGGAAACGTGTGTTCTTCTGAAAACATCAGTACGGTACAGACAAACACTACTCTATCAATTACATGATCAGGTCAAAGCTTATGTTACTCGTAGACGTTTCCTCATAACTTACTTTCATCTCCCCCATTATTACGATCGCTGTTGTATTTCATTTTCAATTAGTTATGAGATCAAGAGGATTTTCTTTCTTTTCCGAAAGCAAGTGATCGTAAAACCTGCGAAAGAATTGACTGCAGGTGCGCTTATTCAAACGAAACAATTCTCGAGTTGGCCGTAATCTTATGATTATCGAACAGTATCTGATGTTTTACCGCTGTAAGTTATAAATAATTTCAACGTACGTGACATGAATCGTTCGCGATAAGTATCATCCTCCGACTCCGCGAACTCGAGCAAAATAAGAGCGACTCGTTCGTACTATTTCTTGTTTTTTATTCCTTCACGAGTCCCGCTTTTTGCGATGCGCGTTTATCATGGCTAATCAGGTATCTCGTAACTCCTGAATTCTTTGGAGTTGCTGAATTCGAGACTCTGAAAATTACCATCATCTCATCCTCCTGATAACTGTATCGGGCCATGGGGCTCACATTACCACCTGAGATACTTCTTTACTCGCTACCGTTACATTCTCGATAAAAGTTTCCGAATACAGTTTGTACTCTCGTGCGCTTATTTCTATCGTGTACCTACGCATAGCCTCCTGGGCGATACGGCGTAGCACTTACGGTTCTTCGAGGAACCCGAGAATCCTGCGCGCGTGTCCGTTACAAGGAACGCTCGGACCTGGAAGCGAAACAAACGACAATCATCTTGCTTCTTTTATTATATAATAGTTATCGTCTCGACGGAAAGATAGTTCGTTCTAATGGTTTAGCGCGAAAATATAATAATAACAGTAGCTCTTTTACGAATGAAATCTAGTAAAGTTTCAAAGATGATTTTATCATGACCAATATCTGGTTCAAATTAATAAATTTTAGAGATATGTGACAATTGCAGTAATAGATATGAAAGACACCAATGTTATAACTTATTAATTTTTCAATGTCGTATTCTATAAAGTACTTATATTTATTAATAATTTTATCGTACGTAACACTATAATGATGTTAAAGTATGGCCATCCACGATTCAGAGAGAGAAAAATTTGGTTTTTGTGACTATAATTACATGATAAATAATTATGGTTAGGAGCTCTATTTTTACAATTATTACTATATTAGTAATATATAATAATTATATCTATCCTTTATACTAAAAGAAAAATAAAATTTATTATAAAAAATATCAAAAACTTTTCTCTCAATGTTTAATTTAGAATTTAAAGGTATGATGCTTGAGAGTTCCCTAATTATTATTACAATTTTACAAGCGTTTTCAAAATAAAATTAATTATATTAATAATAGAAATGTCTAATTCTAACATTATGATAGTTCATCATTCAAATGGGCTTCTTTATATAATTTTATAAGATAAAGGACATATTTGATAAAAAGAGTCTCAAACAATATGCCCAAAAGAAAAAAGATATTTTTTTTAAGTATTCCAAAAGACATCTTTAAGACTTCCTATGTTTCGATTTTGGACTTTTTGTTATCTGGATTCTTTTTAAAATATGGTTTTATCAATGCATTCCTATATGTTTCTTCTTCTTTGATATCTGTCGTATGTGATATGTCAAAATAATAATTCATGAGCGAAACAGCAATTAATGTATGCTTGGTCCGATCGCGAGTCATATATGTTTCTAACGACCGTGTTGCAGAGTGTAAAATGTTGCCTTCTAATTATAACAGAGCTATATAATTACACAAGCGACTATAAAAGAAGCAATATAACGTCATAGATTCATTTAATATAAATTTCAGGTATACACTTGGCTATATGTGTTAGGGATTATCGATAACGGCCAGTACATGTGTATGTGCTCCTACTCATCCGGCGTAATAATATGCGAGACCATAAAAGTAGGCATAATAAATCGAGCACAATTAATAAAAATCTTCGCATCGTACATATGTATAGACTCGACGAGTCTATAAGCGAAATACCAGTTATGACGTAACCATAAATGGTAAACGAAACTGTCGTCAATTAATAAACTCGCGAAACTGGCACAAGTGAGAGGAGATAATTAAATAGTTATTTTTATGTAAAAGATAAAAATCTATAGAACAATATGTGATAAGAAAGCTGTCTCTCTCTTTCTCTCTTTACATGTCTACAATTCCTGCAACATATTCTTATATATATATATTTCTATTTGCTTAACTTAATTTGAGTAGAATAATGTAGAAACTCATCAGTTTACCGTAATAAAAATAATAAAAGTATCTCGTTTGACGCAAGACCGCCCATTTTGCAGTTGCATAAGAACAGCATAAAACGCATCTACTTCTTCCTGCGTTAATCCACGCTTGCTCGTAAAATACAGAAATGGAAGGAGATATAAGACGAGAAGCATAGACGAATAAGCGGGATATGGTACGTTAAAAGCGGGTAGTCATGCAACTGAAAACCCGTCCTGATCTCTAATGGAGCGCAAACCGACGATACGGATGCTGAATAAAAATAATAAATCTTTTCCTACGTTCGCGAACATTTAATATTCCGGTCGAATGCGTCTATGCGTGATTCTGTCGTGCGTTACGCGAAAGTGGAAATCCAATACATCTTTACTCGCATCGGACAGATTCATTCTCACTCTCTATATAGTATAAACGATATTTACAGCGAATGCAATTGTAGAGAGAAATCTTAATATATTGTATTAAAAGATTAAAATAAAATGATAAAAATTTGTAAATGTCACTATCTTAATTTTTTTATTAATTATACATGTATTGTATATAAAATCTTTTATGTACAAACAAAACACATAAGATATGCACGGCTCGATAATAATGTTACAGTCTGTTACAAATTTTTATTATATTATATTAATTTCTATTATTATATATTTTTATTTATAATTTCTAAAATACTTTTTAGAATAAATCTCACTCTTAAGGATTGAAAACTAACCCATTCTTTTTTTTTTTTTTTCAAGATAAGCTTAATTTTCATTCATGGAAGTAAGCTTTCACCCTAAAGAATTTAGAGATGAGTATCATTTATATTATATTATAAATATTTATTAATAATGTATTTATTATATTATGTATTTTTTTATAATACAATTTCTTTACTGAAAAATTAACAAAATGTCATGGCTTGTTTCGAGCTATTATTAAATTAACTTTAAATTAATATAATTAACAGACCGTTTCGGCTTATGAAGCCTTCTTCAGTGCTACAACGCAGAAATACAATCTCACATTAATAATAAACGAGTAAAGAATAACGGATACAAAATTTAAAAATCCTCTATGATGAAATGTCGAAGTATAAAAAATATAAAAGAATATAAAAAAATATAAAAAAATTCTTTACTAAATTATGGTATTATCTGGAAAATGACAAAGCTACACATCTCTCCAAGCAGCCTTGTCCGAGCGGTGCACCGACGTCACCATCTGATCGCGGGGGTTGCGCAATCCCGACGAGTCAGGCGTTCATTTTTCACCGCGTCAATCCACCCTCGCTCGCTAACGTGCGAGCGTAGAAGGCGGCGCCAGCAGCGGCGGCGACGGCGACGGCGATGGCGTGAGGTATGAGGGAAAGGGACGGACGGACACGCGCGATGAGGTACGCTAAACACATATCACTTAGGTGGTCGTGGCGTCGAATAGAAGAGAGAGAGAGAGAGAGAGAGAGAGAGAGAGAGAGAGACTCGTTCTGGATCTCGATCCGGAGCGCGCGGACCAGACCGAGCATTACGGCGCGGCGGCGGCCATACGGACGTCTCCTCGTTGCGACTATCATCGGCCGCGATCGGGGAGCACACCGACACTCTCCTCCGACGATCGGTCTCTGGCTTAACGCTCTTGCAGATCTCGGCGGGCGAGAATGTGTTGGTCGGGCGTGGTCCCGGTGGCCATGGAATGCGCTCACTTTCACCGGGAGCGCGGCTCGACGGAGACGCGGAGAGGCTAGGGTAAACCCGGAGAAGCGAAGAGAAAAAGAGAAAGAACGATACGGCAGGGGGAAGGTGGGGGGTAGAGAGGACATGGTGCACCCAAGGTGCACGCACACGAAACACGCGCCGCCGCGAAGCGCATAGAGGTAGAGCACCTCGAGATCTTGTGAAGTTGATCTGTTTGAATATTCTAAAAAAAAAATCCTCTAAATATCTGCAATTACAAAAATCAGCTCTAAAAAAGAATTCTTTCTTTTTTTAAATAAAAAAAAATGTATTATTTAAAGTATTGAAAGATATTGAGATGATAAAATCGGCTCCAATTATTGCTATAAAATAATGTTCGACAAAATATTATTCGACAATTTGTCTTCATTACAAAGTTGCAGTAATGAGATCTATTCTACATGTCCGTCAATAGACGTATTAATCCGTCATACGGCTGATGCATCTCCTTACGTAGCGATAGATACTGTCTAATTATCCCATGAATTATGGACGCACCGGCCAATCAGACAGCTAATATGGTACCCTACACTTCCGTTGTATTGAAGTTTCTATAATCAAAACTTCTTCCTCGTTGAAGTTCTGACCGTGTCAGGTGCAGCTGCAACGTGCCTCTGAAACCACAGAGTCCAGACTCGCGTACCGCAAGTTGAACCGCGAAATGAATACAGTTCCTCCGATGAAAATTTATGTAAGTCACTTGCCGGCGCCGTGCCACAACGACTTGTACAGCAATCGTATGATCTTCATTCGTGCGTTGTCCAATAAATCGATTTACAATTAATCGGCAGCACGTCCTCTCAAATTTCCCTTCTCCGAGAACGGTAAAGACATTCCATGAAGATGAATGGCAATTTCACGAAACATTAATTCGCAATTCATGTTAAATTCATTTCGCTGTTGTTTTTAAGGTGCCATTTAAAGAGAAGATTATTAATCCTTTACACGGATGCATATCCAACCCAATTTTTATTGCTTATAACTTTCATAAAAATGAATACATTGTAACAAAGTTTTTCTCAATTAAAGCCTCAAATACCAAGGAATATAGCGGCAAGCAAATTTATGAATAAAAAAAATTATAAAGCAAATGTATAAGTTTCGAAGAAAACATTTAAGGGTTAATTAAGTACAATGTCTCGCAATTCTCCAAATAAAGCGCGAATTATATAATAAAAATAAATTCTTATTAGCGATCAGTTTCTTTCGTCATATACTGCGTTATATACTGCGTTTCAACATAATATCAAACGAGAAATTAAATCATCCATCATTCGTTTTTTTTTTCCATTCGCCTCGGTCAATTTAACAATGGACCGATGTGGCGTTTCTTTCAAACATAAATGCGTTACAGATCCCAGACTGCTACTACCTGCCACATTATTCGCCGGACTTGTTTTTCGCAATTACGTAAATTCCCGGGACGAATCCTCCGCTGATTCAATGGCCCGAACGTTTTTGGGGTCTCGGATTGTCAAAAAGGAGAAAACGAGGAAGAAACTCGGCACGACACGGCGCGTTACTCGGGCTTTTATTGCACCGAGATATAATGCTTCTTTCATGCATGAGTCGTAAAAAAAGTCGAGAATTTATGAGTATCAGGGGTGGGCAAACACGGCGAAAAGCGTAATTAATTGTGGACTACTTTGCGAGAAAGAATACAAGGATGATCTGCCTGACTTAATTGCGTGAGTGCGAAAATGCTCGCTTGCAAATTAGTGTCAAGTTAAAACTTGAGTGACAGCAACGAGTCAAGTATGCAAAAAGACGGACAGGTGTAAGTTTGTTGCCAATCACGGTGAAATTTCGTTACATTTAAGTACCGTGAGTTACTTTCGAAATGAATTTTATTGCACCGAAATTTTCATGCGGCAATGAGGGGTCGAAGAGGAGAGCTATTATTTTTAATTAAAACAACTTAATTAACCTATCCTTTTTAATGATTTTAATGATTTTAGCACAAAAACAGCGTATATTCACTCGAAGTATTCGACTTTAATTTGTATCCAATTTAACCTCCAATTCTATTCACTCGCCGTTGCTTTCTAATTGGTCTTAAATTGATGTAAGCGAAATGCTCATCGATGTCCAATTTCATTGTGCAGATTCTATTTTATCATTATAACGGAATCCACATTTATTACTCAATTATCGCAATCGAGCGCTTTTCGATGAAGTAGCCCGCGCCACGTTCGCGTTTTAACGCACGCGAAATAATCGGAGCGAAAGCACCGGTAGGCGCCCACAAGCATTGTCCCGTTTTATGTCGTATAATTAGTCGCTTGGTTCGTACAATCACCCACTTGCCCGGTGTAATCAGGTACGAAACACTCCCTTTTCCTTTTGCTCTCGCTTTTTATTCTTTTTAGCGACGCGCCAGGTAGATACATGCAGGAACGTGCATTTGTGCCGCGAACGTTCCGCCGATACCTGGCGATCGGTACCGTATCTGATGCACGACTAACCAATTGGTATTTCCCTGAAATAATTGCATATTATATAGGGAGTAATTTTCACCCGCGGCTATTCAACCGTGAATACGAAATGATCGTTCTCTTCGGTGCTAAAATGCGATTAGAGGAGGGAGGAGAAGCGGTAAAAAGAAATAAGAAACACGTTGCAACGAGATGTTGCAACATGTGCGACTGATAATTACTTTCGCAGTTTTTCGACAGTAGAGAGCATCAATCTTTCGACGAGAACGAGGCATAAGTTTTTCACCACTCTATCTACGATAATCGACTTTTTTCGTGTCTACAGGTTACACAACAAACACCTTGCTTTTTACGTGGCGTGTTAACATGGGTAAGCGAGCTTTCGTGCAGTCGGTAAATTGATTGAGTCGTTAACGATAAAACGTGCACGATAATGATGTTTACTCGATATGAGCACGAACCAATTCTTGTGGTACACATCGCCGAAATTTGTGTTACAATCTGACTATCTAAATTTATTTCTTCACAATAATCTTGAATTAATTTGAGAACTAAATCTTTGAACACGAAACTAAAACCTTCGTAATTTATGCATATTCAATCAAATGGAAAATAAATAAAAATTTTTTTGCGTAGTAGCGTATACAGGTACGTATGCAGGGTACGAAACTTTTTTTGCATTATAATTTATGTAAATAAAGTATTAAATAATTAAACTAGAAAAGATGATGAATTAGGTAATGATGAATAGCTTTTTCGTAAACTGCTTAGTTAAATATGAATAAAAAAAAAATGTAAGAACTGCAAATTTTTATGAATTAGTTTGGAAGATTTTCTTTGATTTCAAATTTCTTTTTTTGTCTTTTTTTGTCATAGATTTAATCTGCACTCTTGTTAATTTTTCAGACAAAATATTATTAGAATAATAACAATAATTTAAGTTACAACAATGAACAGCAATTTCTTTGATACAATTATTTGCATTTTATTTAACATAATCAGTTACATTTTATTAAGAATTTTAGAAAAATATCATATTCTACGTAGAAATACATTAATGAGAAAATATCATCAAAATAATAATATTAATAATAATAATAAAAGTGATAAATATAGTACAGATTATTATTATTTTCTTATTATTTATAATTACTTACAATTGCATGTTTTTTTATATGATATAAGAAAGTAAATAAATAATATTCGTCTTATAAACAAGCTGCAATTAAAAACATGTTATTTAAAAAAGGTACAATTTTGTCCGTTTCAAATAGATTCTTTACGTAAAAAAAATAGGAGGAAAATAAGTTAACTGTGTCTTACACCGGACAACAAGGAATCTTATCCTTTCCGGGGCGAAACGAGGCGGCTGCAGCTGCAACCAGCCGTGGCCTTCCCCAACGTCATCGGCCAGCAGCGCGGATACTTGCACTTTCCTGCGGTGCCCCAGTCGGAAAGACTAATTAAACCGCAACAAAGAGGAAAGGAGCCGCGAGTGAGCCCAGAGACCGGCCAGGATTATTTATACGACCCGCTCCCGCAAAACCAGTTTCGTATAATTCGGTTCGTCGTCGAACGAACTACGCCGTACTGCATTTGCGGCAGAAGGATATTGGGAGAAGCAAATGATTGCGTACTCATTTAACGCTTAAAACATGGGTTCTCTGATTTTTCGTACGTTCTTTCCTTCTATTTCCTTTCATCACGAAGACAAATTTGAATAATTGGTACAAGACTAGTAAAAATATTTTAATTATTTTGCTGAACTTACAATAAACTTTACTCATCTAAAAGTGAAAAATATCGGAGGTAAGATAAAGAGTTTATTACATTTATAGTAAATCCATTCAAATGATTATTATTTTTACAATAAAGTAAATATCATATTCTTAAGACTGTAAGCACGAAGAATTATTAAAACTGTACACACTTATATTTTTTGGCAAAAAATACTTGTCAATAAAATTCTATTGAGACGTATAATGACTTAGATTTATTTAGAAATGTAAAAAATACTAATATAGCTTTATACAATCGCTTATTTATCAGAAAAATAAAATAAAGGGAGCACCAATTGGATCTGCCAATTCCATAAAATTTACTAGAATTTTAGCGCATGTATTACTTTACATTTTTTTTTCCGTGATCAATTAAATTCTTAGAGAGATTACGAAGGAATTATTATAGCCACAGAAAAATATATATATGTTACATTTAAATAACAAAAACTAAAACATATGTCATTTTCACAAACCACCACTTTAAATCGTATTTACGGTTTTAACTATTCATGTAATTGTATTAACTGGTTACAATACAGTAAGGCAAAAGAAAGCCTTCCGAGGATAAACTATCGGTAAACCAACTCGTCCACTTTGATTGCGCAACTAGAACGCGTAACGTATAATTTTCAAGTGAACTAATTTATTTGTTGATCTTATTTATTCATCGATATCCCTCGCGCTCTGCGATTGTTATTGCGATGAAGTACATACGCGAACGGGCAAATTCCCGACATTTTCGAAACGCGAAGGCCGTCTGTCGTGGACAGAACACGAGGACGGTGCTCAAAAGTGATGATCGTGCTCAAATGTTCGTTGGCGCACCGCAAAAACCTATGTGTGCCAACGCCTTTCTTAAAATACTCGTTCATTACGACGCTGGCGTTATTGAATTACGAGACGCGAAATGTTGCACACACATACACACATACACACGGGCTGCGAAGTAAAACTTCAATTTCGTAAGAAAACGTACGTTCGCTTCGTACGTTCGCTCGAGTACTTGCCCGAGCGAGTACCGGTACACGCCTCTACATATATAATAGTTACAACGAAATCGATGGAGCCCGATCGCACCGAGCCTCCGACATCCGACCGATGAACCTCGCGCCGCGCGTTTCGCAAGGCGCAATAAGTCTTCTCTTAATTTTCGCCGCTCCGCGATCCCATCGGCGATCCCGGGCCTCCATCCAACGCGATGGGCGTGAAACGCAGTAATTGCGGTCGAACCGAGGCGGGTTTACATTAACGGCGCCTCATTGCGATTCGCGACGCGTCCGATTACCGGCACGGTAACGATTATTAAGCTCGCGCGCGCGGAAAAGAATCCGTACGATTAATTATGACGAGCGAGCCTACGCAGCAGAGGATAATTAAGGGTGTGATTGAGACGCATTCTCGAGACGCCTGATTTGTTTTCAATCAAACGACAAACCGATACAATCGATTTACATTTTAAATATGTATATACTTTGATCTTGCGAATAGATACCATACTTTCTCATTTTTAGTTATTGTCTGATTAAAATTTTGTTAAATAAAGTTCCGTTTTAAATGAAATTGAATATAGTACAATAAGTTTTATTGTTGTTAATCTACTTGCGTTGTCGAAGTTCAATTTATACATACGAAGGTGACAACTATTCAAGTTTTATATTTAGAATTAATGTACAATAATGTACATAGTTGATTAAACTGTTTTATAGTTATTGCAAAATTAATCACTACTGTTAACTAAATTATATATAACTATTATATAATTATATATAACTATTATAAGATAATAAATTTAACTATATATAAATCATAACATTTTTCTATACAATATTCTACATATAAAATTTGTATAATCACTTTTATAGTCGCTACCGCTACGTTTCTCTCTGCCTGTGCGCAACGTTACTTCGCTGCTTTTCCTAAGGAAAAATCAGTAACTGGAAAATAAAATTCATACACAAAACGGATAAGGCGAGATTAATGTAAGAGATAGCTCATGAGTTATAAATACGTATGCTAATAAACGAAATTTATGGATACGCAAGAATTCATGAGCGCATACGGAACGAAAGCATTTCATTAACGCGTACATAGTATCTCCGTAGTTCGTACGGCTGATTCACTCAAGATATTCGAACATTATCGCTCGCTAAGCCGCCAAGCTCCACTCGTAGCTCAGCTGGAGGAGTGGATGAAGTACCGTTATGATTGCGCCAGAGCTGCGCGCGCGCGCGCCAACTACTGTCCACTGTTGTAATAATCGCAGAGTAGGAAGAGATACCGCGTAGCGGAATTCGTGCAGCCCCTGCTCCTCGCCTTCGCTCGTTCCCGCAGATACAAAAGGGACACGAATGACCATACCTTCATTTCCGGCATCGCTCCGTGTCCCATGCGTCTTCACGCGAATCCATGCCTGCTGCGCAGGCAGCAAGATTTACCGATCTAAGACGTGGTCTAAGACGTCCCCCCTGTAGATCCTCCCGCGAATTACATCTCTACTTGTTTTCTTAGAAAGTAAACAGCTGTTCCTTAATCCTTGGGATGGCACCGTAGTGCAAAGTTTGCTCTGTTGATTTTTATTTAATCGATGCTGCTTACTATTTAAATTCTTTGGAGTGAAATTTCACTCTAAAAAGTGACGATTGAGCCAGCCTTGAAAAAAAAGTCTTCAATCTTTAAGATTTATTCTAAAAGTTTTAGAAAATACAAAATATATATGCAATCAAGATCAAATGTAAATAAATGTTTCATTTCTTTTATTGGCATTGTCGCTCAATTTCTTATATTTCTTTCTTATATTAAAAAAAGATTAGATTGAAATGGATTATTTGGTAAATTGTTATAAGCCGGCAAAGATCGATGATGCAAGTTTGCACCTGCGTCTTTGGTATTTTATCTTTCGTCAGATGTATGCGATCATTAAGGGTTAAATATCCCAGACAGCATATATGTCCAAAATTGTGATATGAGAATTTATGGTACCTAAAAGATATCTCAATAAGACCTTTAAAACGTTTTATGTCTCGATTTTAAACATGATGTTGTCATACAATTTCTACGTAAAAAAATTTTCGTTCCATTCGGTTAGTTTTATTGTAACTAACTGTTAAGTTGCTTGTTTGATTTACGATCTCTCGAGCTTTGAAATCCGCTACTGAATTTACTATAATTAGCTGTAGAGTTGATTATCTAAAATTTATATCTTATTAACGTAACTTTATGTACATTGTTAAAGCGGCGACACTTTGTGATCTGTTTCGCGCACTTAGTAAAGGTTATTAGAAGCATCTGCCATGACGGTATCAATTACTTTCTCGCACACTTTTACCTCTCTTTTTCATAATTGCATGTGCAGCCTCCGCTTTGAATGATTGCATGGTAATCATGCCGTCTCGGCAATTATCACGCGAGAGAAAACGAATTGAATATTTGCCGTTAGAGTAAAAGAAATTGCACAAATAATAATAATAAATATCGATTAATTATAAAATTTTATCAGTCAATTTTTATATGTTGTATAAAATTTATTTTTTATATAGGTACAATTTAAGACGTTTCTTCTGAACTGAATATAATTGTATCGCTAAACACGAGTGAATTTTCCGCGCGAAGAATCGCAGCCGAAAGATTGCAATTTTTGAAGGAAGTTTCTTAGATATTTGAGAAGTGATTATTATTAAAAAAGCAAGGATAAACTAAAAAAACATCTCGTTTCTCTCTTATTCTAATTATTGTTTTTAAAATTCACAATTTTTATTTTGCAACGATTTAGACATAAATCTTTCATAAAATTATTTTGCAACTTGTAGCTTAAGACTTGAGTCATGTTATTTTTTGTTGAGTCCTGTTAAATGCGCCAAATTATCACGATCGATCCCGAATCCCTTCTTCGACATTGTACTTCACAATTCGAAGTAACACTTTTTGCAGTTAATGAGACAAGACAGACATGTTCTTTTAATTAACCTGTTTATCGATAAAAGTTGACGTATATGCGACTGTCGGACGAATGTAAACAGCGATTAATTAGCGTGTGCTGCATTCTGCAAAGTATAACTATACATATATAGTCATGAAACAGCGCTCAAGTGAGTCTACTTTGTTAAAGAATTTTACACAAGGTCGTAGCGTAGGTAGGTCTTCGATATTCACAAATCCATGATAATATTTATTTCTAGAAGAAAATTTGTTTAATATAAAGTAAAATAAACTCTTAACTCAATACGTATTGACACTGTTGACAATGTTAAGAAATATTAATAATATTCCCTAGTAGTATCAACACGTATTTGTATTAAGAGAGTTTATACTTTAATTATATTTTAATTTTGAGTTTATATTTAATTATATTTTAATTCTGTTAATTAATTTAATTTACGTTTACGTTAATTTTTTAATTTTTTAAATTTATGTTTTTTGTTTAATTTTGTTAATTGGTTTAATTTTTGTTAATTCGGATTGTAAGTGATAATGATATTTATTAAACAACACTATTACTTATAATATCTGCTATTAAGTATATTTAAAATCATTACTGTTGTCGTGCCCAAATACAGATACGTACAGAATAAGAATCATTACGAGTTCTAGCTACTCTAATCGACGTCCCCTTTGCGTTGCGCAGGAAGTTCCTGTTAATAGCAACTGATTCTTCGAATGTAAGACGATGCTTAAAGTGTATACGCCTAGACCGGTCGTACGTCTAATATGGAAGCGAGTGCTGCATTGAAGACACAACTGGATCGGCGTTCTGCCGATCGAATCATTTCTTCTGAACGTTAAGTCGTATCTGCAACAAGAGTAGTATGATATTCAAATTAATGACTTGCATTAATAGAGAGTATCTTTCTACATAGTTATTAAAATTAAAATGAGCTACGTAGAGAATATATATTATACCATCTTAATTATGGACGATAAATAAAGCTAATTAATCAATATTCTTTTATATTGACAGAAAAGAATTAAAAAAGTAGTCGCAGAATTATAGATGCAACATCAAATTTGGTACAATTACCCATGTAAAAATGCCGAATATTGATATGTTAGATTATTATAAATTAAGATATAAATGAGATAACTTTCTACAGAGAAATTAGCGATTATCGTTTTGAGATCTATAATCGCTTGTTAAAATTATTTAAATTGGTCGTAAGATCAAAGAATCATATAATAAAACGATCAAGGAAATTTCTAATCTATAATAGTATTTAATAATTAACTCTCTTTGAAAACTTCGATGGAGAAACAATTTTATAATCTAATAATTTTCATCAATTGATTTTGGCGGTTTTTTCGAGACTTTTAAAACTTGCGATCATTGTCATTGCTGTGAATCATTGTCGTAATGTCACCTTTTGTTTCATTCAACAGTTGACTAATTTATAACAGTTGATTAATTGTAGCAATAATTCAGTGTATTATGTTCTATAGTTGTACTTTAGCCGAACATATATAATAATTTTCTTCGTCATTTTTTCGTTGACAGTAGATATACTGTACAGAACCAATCTGGTTAATCATATCAACCCATAAAATGTCCGGAATGCAAATAAGAACATATTTTATGTCAGCTTGATTTTAGTACGCGGCACCGACGAATTACTGATCGAGAATATACGATTGCACCGTATCTTCGGTTTCCTTTCATTCGGTTGTTTATGAAGCATCACCTGAAAATTTGTTTCTTCTGTTTTCAATTACGCGTCAAGATATTTAAGCTGTAGTGATAATAAACGATTACATAAATCAGAATATATATCTTAACCAATTTATCTTTTTCGATTGTTTGTCGAATAATCAGATAGGAAATCACCCATGAAATATCAATGTCGCTATACAAAATATTCTATTTTAATATTAATATGTACAACACGAACAAGTTTACGATTATCACTAGCAAACGCACGTGCAATAGACATTATATTTACATATTTAAAGATAAAATGGGAGTACATATTTCTGAGCTCTAAAAGACGATTTACACCTCGTGCTACCGATTTCCATATTAACGACATGGAAATGTTGATCTGAAACAAACATTTTCTCGCGGCATACCACTTCATGAATACGAAAATGTTATCTTTGCGTGTGCACGTTTGCGTGGCATAAATCGCAAAGGTAGTTGGAGAAATTGGTGCCGCGGCAAAACGACGCCGAAATTGGCGTTGCAGTGAGATAAAGGTCAGAACGATCGTAAAGTTAACGAAACGCGTAATAATATCTGTCAAACGTAACACGGCTGAATAATCGACGTGAATGTCGAAGGAGAAGATCCTTTGCGATTTTTCGAATACCAATTCATGATTTCATCCTCGAAATATCCTTTTTGGGATTAATTTTTCGTGAGCTATTGCGAAAATTGCAAAATGATAAAAACATCTGTATACTTTAAATTATTTTAAGTATCAAGAAGAAATATGTATGTGAAAATAATTAGGCAGCAAAAAAGTTAAAACTTCAACTCTAATTAATCTCTGTGACAGGAGAAATAATAAAGAAATAAAAAATGATTTCAAAGTATTCATTTTGATGATCTACTTTTCACTATCGTTTTTCTCGCGCACAACCGCAACAGCTCGTTTTACCAATTCTCGCTGCTGCAATTTCTCCAGGAGCACTTTTATGGATCCATCGGTTCGCGAGTTGTAACACACTATCCTATCATGGGACAAGGAAGAGGCGCGCACGCCTAGCCTGCGTTCTTCTTAGCGGGACTTCTTTTTCTAATGGTTATGGTTACGAGAGTGTGAGAGAGGTAAGATGATGTCGATGCAATCATCCGATGTCATGGAATGCGAGACCTCAACATCGGAGGCTTCTGGGAACGTATCCTCTGCCGACACGTCGACCTGGTCCACGTATCTTCTAGGAAGAATCGCGAGGTTTCGTAGAAAGTGACCCATCTAATAGCTCGGATAATCGTGTTTACCTCGATGGCTAATTGTAGCCGGCAATTCTGCAGGCTTTCGACATTTCTAATTATCAGCAGCAGCTGTGCACGAGATCGTTATCTATTTCGACCGATGTAGCGGGGTGATTTTCTGCGACGTCGCGACTGAAAAGTAGGTGCATACCGCAGGTAAAATAACCCGCGCAATTACGGTAGCTAAGAGAAAAAATTTGTTCAATGAACTAAATACATTTAGCTGTTTACAGATTTGCTTAATTCAACAAATTTGATTTAATTGAATTTAACATTAAACAGTTTGTTAAACAGACTACAGTTAAAGTCGATTAAATAAAATTTATTGAATTAACCAAATCTGCAAACAACTAAATGTGTTCAGTTTGTTGAACAAATTTTTGTCTCAATATACATATTATTAAATGTTCCAGTAAAATTAAAATTAATTAAAAATTCTTGAAACGTAACTAATTCAGTTATAGCCATTTTTTGTAAAAAAAAAAAATAAATAAATTTGTTATTAGAAATAATTCATCGGCCACATGGAATTTTACACTTTTTGTCAACAATCTAGGTTTTTCAGTTTTATTACAGACATTTACATTCTAGGTTCTAGATGGTATAAAAAACTTCTTCATTTGTGAAATAATAACAATAAGTTTTTATTAATAAATAATCGAATTGTATTATATACTTATTTTTTACATATTTAAATTTATCTACAAAAATTTACAATCAAATATCGACCGCGTCCTCAAAATCTAATTTTGGCCGACAAAGAATGAAAAATTGTTAAAATAATAAATAACAATCTAAGATTTCAGATACGCTACAACACATTATAAACGTCAATGTGGATCAATCTTTAATTATCCACTCGAATAGATTTCCATGCTTGCCGGAACAGAATACCGGAAGCCGACATTTATATCGGTATCTCATAGCATAGAAAAAAAAAGCACAATATCGAGCATCATTCGAGAACCGTTGAAAGCCTGATATGCCGATACGAAACCGCAGAGGCGGCATCGCTAGAACTTCCGCGCGGTGCGATGCATATCGGACATGAAGTAGCCCCGGAAGCAAGCTCACTATCACGTTAAGTTTGCCTGGCGGGAGGTAAGAATTGCCGTCAGTGCGTGAGCCTCTTCCTGGTGGCGGACGTGTTAATAATTTAATGCTATCTCGAGCAGCACAACGACGAAAAACGATAAATAAAAGCATACATGATGATGAGGAGACGAGAGAAAGGGGCGACGAAGAAATGAAAACCACCGCGAGGATGTAAAGAGAAAGTTCCGTGGCAATGCAAGTGTACTTGCTGATTATTCTAGCCCCCCTCCCCCTCTCTCCCCTTCTGTTTTCGATAACAATAATATTCTTTTAGCATTAGTAAAATAGGAATGATAAATTTGTTAAGTTATTACCGTGTAGCAATAAATATTTTTTAAATATCACAAATATCAACAAAGTAACCTTTCATTTTTTAAATGTAATAAAATAAAAAATTCTATTCATATGATAATGATTTAACATTCTTATTATAATTCATTCTTTGTCATAATAATATTATTTAATGATATACTGTAGTACCCATAATGCACATAATAAGCATAATACATATTTCCAAATTCTCGCAAGATTTCTATTTTGTATTTAAAAATTGTCTTTGCGGAAATAGCCGGAACTCCTTCCGGAAGTCCATCGCTATTACAAGCACGCACGAGTCTCTTCCTGGAACACGACAAGTATACAATGTCGTACGGCGATGACAAAAAAGAAAACGAAGCGACTATGCGTGTAAACTTCTCCGGGGAGGAGAAACTATCATCGTTCCGATGATAATGGTGGTGGCAGTGATGGTGGTGTCGGTGGTGATGGCGCGCCGGGCAGAAGGTACACGGAGAAAGGGGAGGAGAAGGAAGAGGTGGTGAACGTCGAGAAACCGAGGCGTAATCTGAAGCATAGATGCATCGATAGCAATCGGCAACTATCCTACTCGACCGGCGCTGATCTCCGGGGCATGTCCAGACTGGTAAACGTACGCAGATACTGTCCAGCGATTCCACCTCCACCCTTCATTCCCTCCGTTCCGTACGCATACAAAAGCGCTCCTCTCCTCTCGAGAAGTGTCCACTCTCGCCGCCCCCTACTTCTTCTCTTCCTCATATGTGCACACATTATCTAGTCTAGGAGGAGAGAGAATGCGAGCGGACGTATGGGCGGTCTGGTCGCTCGACGGTGGCCGATGTCTTCAAAAATGTAGGGAGCGTACCGTCATTTGCGTCGCAACTCTGCGCTGATTCCAGGGGATCGCAATTTGCGAACCTAACTACGAAAGAGAAGTTTAAATGAAAACTGACAAACCTGAAAGAATAAATTTATACTTGTCGGATAATATGTTAACGAATTAATTTTCTATAATTATAAGAAACAAATTCAAATTTGTTGAGCTATTATACTTAAATAGTCTTGTAAACTAACGTAAATTATTATACAAATTGTAATGTTCGCTATTATATTAAAAACGAGAAGTAGTTATAATTACATTGGTTATAATTAACTTATTATAACCGTTATTAATTTTTTGAACGCGGTATAAGATATGGAAATACATGTACACAATATGTAGTAAAAACGACATTCAATAATTGTGATAATGGAACAAGAATGGTAGTATATATTTTAATCTATTAAATTATAAATCAATCTTCGAAAAAATGCTTTTGCATGATGAAACGTTAAGTACCTCGGCTTTCTTATATGTCGATAATTTTCATAATTTTCCGCAGCGAAATAAGGGAAAGGCGGGGTCGCAATGAGAACCGCTGCTCGGGAAGCGGACTCTTGAAGCACTTTATCTCCGGAGTCCGGGATGTGGGTCGCGACTGCCGCCCGCCACGCGAACCCACAGCATGCACTACTACTATCTTAAGGCTAGTCCACACCTGGTTGCACTCTCGCGATCTGCAAGTGCGATGGACGCGAGCGACGTCACGCTCGGGACACGCTTCGCGTTTCCTCGAATACACACAAGATTGTGATCATTTGAATGTGAGTGACTATCGCCTTTGGTGTCCAGATCGAAGATAATGGCGATTATTATCGTCGCTATCGAGATATCCGTTTACCGAATGGTGGATAGATAAATTTATAAGATTTAAAACTTAACAGATTTCTCTTATTTACATATATCTAATTCTCAATTAATCCTGATGCGTCACAGAAGAATTATTAAACGGTTTCATTGCTCGGTGCAATGGGTCGTATAACGCCCGGGGAAAGATAAGAACTAGGCACGCGACACGGCAAATGCTAAATGTTAATGCGCTGTGCCATGCGAAATTTACATGAAAGGGCCATTTTCATGTTCATTTAACGTTCATCTATACAATCATCTGCGACTTTCGCGGGTATAATCGGTGCGCGTGCGATAAATTTGTGCGGCGTGTTATGCTCCCGATTGAAGAAGTTTATACCGCACAGCTTCCCACTTTCCATCCTCGAAACAAGGCTTGAGGAAGCTAATGATCGACGATCCATCGGCCGCCGCCGCCATCGCCGACGGCGCAATTCGCTTCCCGCAGAAAATGCGCAACTTCCTTCGTCCCGCGATGTCGAGGAGACTTGCCGCAACTTACAATCAACGGTTAGAAGCTTGCCGATTTATGGACTGCCGCGTAATTCGCGGCAACGATACGATTCGTGCGCACCACCGCTCCAGATATTTCGAAATTTATGTGTCCACGGAAGACGTTGAGGAACGTCGCGATCTCCGCTGCGAGAGAGATTTCTGAGAATTTTAACCCGTTGCTTTCCGGAACCTTTACGACGCAGTAAATCGCGACGATACAGTTACGATTTGTATAATCGCGAGGCAATGTCTAAATCGATTAGTCATACAAGTTTCTATCGCTTTGCCGCCAGCATATTAGAAAATAATTTACATACAAGCCTTACGAATTTTACAAGTATGTTACATTCAGATTTACTATTTAAAAACTTTATTATTATTTTAAAAATATATTTTTTAAATTGGTATATTTTTCCTCCATTTATGTTTAATTTAATAATTAGTACAATTTATTATTAATTTTTAGAGGACAGGATTTATTTTTTAAATCTTAAAGTTTTCCCTCCGTAAGATTTATTATCTATAATTTATTATTGTATTCTATGTCAAAAAATACAAGGCTGTTTCAGTGACTTTTCTTGAAAAGCTAATATAAGCTGTTACTGCTTTTTATACAAGCTATTAAAAAAAAACCATTTAACATTTATACGGTTGATAATACCATACTGATTGTGAGTAAAAACTTTAGTAAACATAGATCAAAAGTTCAATCGTTTCTAAGGTATAAATAATTTTGTATGTTAGTATCATAACTGACCTATTGTCTCTCATATGTATTGCATATAACGTGAAAAGAGAAAAGTTGAGATAAGTAGCACCTGATAGTCTATTTAAGAAAATTACAAGTTCAATGAGGTATTCTTCCATAATAAGCTCATCTAATCGCTGGTTGATGTGACTTACTGATTCCTGGTGAAATTTTTTATTATAAAGTGTGTATGGAAATTGAATTTTTTATATATGACACGTAAAAGCCAACAAGTTGGTTGTGCTGACATACAAAATTGTTATCTCAGAAATGGTTGAGCTTTCGATGTATGTTCATTAAGGCTTTTTTATTCAGTGGCTTTTTTATGGTGTGTTTTATTATCATATAAATACTAAAGTTTTCTTTAACACTCTATACATAGCGGATTAATAATTAAAATATGTTATTACTTATACAAATTAAATGTAATTAAACATAAATTGAAAAAATGCATGATAATATTACAGTGATAACTGAGTTTCTGGCTTCATATTCTAGCAATATAATTGTTATGTTACGATAAGAACAGTATCACATATATACATATGTATCGCTTAAAGTTATTGTCAAATTTTTTCTCATTGCCGTTCTAAATTTCAATAGCATGAGTACATATTTATACACACATATATATATATATATATATATATATATATATATATATGTAATAATTAGAGTTCAGTCGTTTAATGAACGGGTTACAAATTGCCAGATTGTTAGATGATAGCCCAACAATGATTATCTTCGATATCGCTCACATTTAATGATTGAACACTCATCTTAATGAGTAATTACTAGGAAAAGATTCTTGAAGGATAAAAAGATGTAATGAATGTTATCTAAATAACTAATCAGTATGAGATACAATTATAAAAGAAACGGTATTGTACATCAATATCAAAATAAAAATTAGTATTATAAAATTATCGAGTATCAAATAGCACATGATTTATGTGACAAGTAATCACATTTCTACACAAGAAAATATTGTGCACGTTTAAATCTAATCATCTACTCGGACCTTAAATGGATCTATTTAGACGCAACCAGTATTAAAGTTCCAATCACGACTAGTTAAATAGCTACCATTACGCGCGAATTCGATCTCGATTTTATCGGAAACTGTCAAGTCCAGGTAGCCAGGCTGTCCGCTTTCGAGCGATCTAATAGGATGATCGAGGAAATGGACGACCGGATCCGGAGAGTATCTCGTATTTTTTGTTGGTCGTCGGCGGCTTCACTTTCGATATTACTTTCGTGTCCAACGACGTATACAGTATCGTCCAATCCTTCCACTACTAAACGAGAGAGTCTCTTCGCTTTCATCGCACGGATGTAAACCAAAGAAACTAGATCGACCGGCCGATCTACACTTCTTCGTACGCAAGTGCGTGTCTTCAAGGCGCTTCTTGATATTGTCAGTCGCTAGATAAAACCTATTTTATCCTAAACGGAATTCAACTTCCAAATGAATCTTGTTTTCTATTTCCATAAACTTTCTTCAAATCTTGTCTTGATAGAAAATGCGGATTAAATGAAATATATTGTAAGTATACTTTTTTTTTATTAAAAAGTATATATTTTTATATGTTGAAAGAAATTTTTTATTTATATGTTAAAAGAAATATTTGATTAATGTAATCATTTCTTATAGTTTCTTAACGATATTATTTATTGTATTATCACAATAGATATCTATTTATTTAAGATTATATTAAATAGTAAAGAGGTTATTTATTCGTAAAATTTATTTTCAATTTATTGGATTACTTACAAATGTACTTTAATTTTGTTTGATATACAATTCTTGAAGAATATTTCGCAATCTTAGACCAAATTTTTAAAAGAAGAAATTGCATAAACGTGTACTGGGTATCAATATTATGGCTTCTTCGTATCGCTGTTCAAGAGCTGACACGATTCCTTCTGAAGTCACTTGCAGCAAGAGCGCATAATGACGTTTAATTGGATGCTGTTGCATGTTGCTGTGTTCGCGAAAGAGCTACTTCCCTATTTCTATTTTGCTTGGAAAAAACTCAAGAATCCGCATTCTAACACCCATGAAAAATGTACTCAGTCAGTTGGAACTGGATTAATCGTTTATTATTAATCCGTTTCAAGGTATTAGTGTAAAAGATATTCATATCCGAGATATGAAGTTCGGCACCAACGCATATGATCAAGGATTTAAAAAAAAAAAAAACAATATTAAAAGAATATCTTAAACATTTTAGATTTGGTTTTGTGACTGCGTAATCGAGAAAAATCAAGGACTCTAACGAAAAAAAAACAGTAATTCTACTGCTTCTCGGTTTTACTATATCTAATAAAAAGATAATCAGACATTGAGCTTCGAGAAAAATAAAAAATAAATTGCATTGAAAATGTTGAATACAATTCCTCTCTCCATCTCTCTCGATCAAGTTATATTCAGTTCCTTCTATCACTCTTGCAGATTTTTCCTTCGGTCAAGTATCCCGAGTAATTAATTTTCGCATTCCGATTTAATGCTGCACTACGCTCTACGTGCAGCGTTTCGTCCGAGCCGATATCCTCGGCTTAGCGCGAGAGAGTGACTTCTCTCGCCCGTCCCGTCTAAAACGCGAGTAAAGCGAGGCCGAGAGCGGCCGCCAATTCCTACAGTTAAAGATAAAAAACGGCACACGCCTCGCGGTGGCACGGGCGTGTGTGTACGTATCTCTCTCTTTCTCCGTACGAGAGTAACCGAGAGCTCGTACTCGCGAAGCGAGTGGTCCGCGAGGCTTTCTCTGGACCACCCCGCCCACAATGTTGTATGCGCTCTATCTCTTTTACGCTCGTCGCGCTCCTCGATCGTGGATCCCGTACGGCTGCTCTCGATATAACCGATTCCTGGGTCCACTCGCCTCTCGGAATCAGCTCCCGATCGGTGCGCGACAATTTAAACGGTCCCGGTTTCGCGATCGTTTCGCGATCCAACGCAAACGATCTCTCGTCCGCTCGTCGTTCAAGCGAATCCACATTTACGATGATCGCATCGACGTACAGAATTTGCCGATGCGAAACATTATTATTTGTGTAAACCGATTGTTAATGTTTTTTTTTTTTTTTTTTTTTTTTTTTTTTTTTTTTGAAGAGAATATAGCTCTGCCTTTCTCTATATTATTTTATATTTATTTGAGTGTCCTCTTTTAATTAAAATTTATCGTGCATTCTTGCTAGAAATTTCATGCATTTTTTGAGCAGTTACTGAAGAGTTACGTATATTAACTCTAGTAGCTGAGAAGTAAAACTACTTAGTCTCAATGTAGATATAATGCTTTGTCTGCAGTTATTAAAGCACAAAAGGTGCACGAAATCTGAATCTATTTACTAAACAAACGAAACAATAAATAGACTACGCCATATTTTATAATTAATAATAATCAATATTAGATAATAATATTGGACAGGTGTCTACGCAAATTGTATATATTTTTCCCAAAAATACTGTTTCAGAGCTACTGAATAAAACTCTATCAAGTTATCCATTTTCTAAGCTGTATTGTTACAATTAATGAGAATACACTAATACTAGACTGAATGGATGTCTAAGAAAACTGCATGTTTAGTCAGAGATACTTATTCCTATACATATCAGGATTGATAAAAACCATGTTTTAAACGTGTTTTAAACAGTTTAAAACATGCTTAATTGATGTTTTTAAATATGTTTTTTATAGTACTGTTTCAAGCATATTTAAAGCATTAAAAACATGTTTAAGAAAAAACACAATACGTTTTATTCTCAAAAAAAAAAAAACATTAGTCTTTACCAACCCTGATACATACACAGTTATTATATATACGCGCTTGTATTTATATGTATATTTATATGTATACAAGAAGTATATGTATACTCAGAGCATCAACAAGAACTGCAAGGATTCTTTAAAAGGATACGGTCGGCTGACTCTTCACGTATCTATTGCGGATTGGGTGATCGTTACCAATTTGGCGCATCGGACGGTGTTCGCTTCGCGCTGCATCGGCACACCTAGAGTTTCACGCGGTATCAGGATATATCGAAGATAAAAACCTCGTTCTCGTTTCCTTTATATAGAAACTTCAAGCGCGGTACCTCCTGGCAAAACTTCTAGCCTAACTATCTCCCGCTTCTGCACGGAGAGCTCGAAACTCGCCATTACAGACGCACGCTCGCGATAGCGCGAATGCAAAATTCATTTTCCAGCCACCTGCCGAGATGACCGAACTCACTAATGGTGGATCAATCCACAAATCGGGTAACGTTCACATCGCTTGCAATACATATTTCCAAACGGCGGCGTTTTAGAAATAAATTCTATCGAGAAACCGTCCGACTTTAGCGTGATTCTTCGACGTGATCTGATGAAATAGAATTCAACACGAGAGATGTGAACCTTATTTATGAAGCGTTGAGAAAGGGAAGTAGATTAAGTTACAATTTCTTTTTAAACAAGTGATGTCATTAATTAATGATTATTTATACGACGTAATTTCTACTATTAAAAATATAATTAGATAAGAAACAAAAAAAAGCTAATTATACAATATTAAAAAATACTTATACGCAAAAATATTTGTTTGTCCCATATATAATATAATATTACTACACTATTAAATTTTAATTGCAATATACCGGTGCTCTCGATTAAATCATTTTATTGAATATATATTGTACTTGAGCGTATCTTCATAAAAAAATTATCGTACAGATGAAAAAAGTTGTAGACACACCGATTTAAACTAGAGCACTTCAAAAAGTATCGTGATCTATTGTCAATGCAATTACAAAACGTACAAAAAACATTTAGTATCCCACCTACTCGTTCATGAACACATCCTACAGCCTCAAAGTTTCTCTTCCGCCTCGCGAAACCGCGTTTCACCGGCGCGGCGCGACGCGTTAAAAATCGCAATTAAAACGCGCGTCTTTAGCGTCCCGCGCGTGCGCGCGCGCACAGTGGGCGATCTCATCGATCTCGAGAACGAGCGTTCTCCGACGAGAGAGAGAGAGAGAGAGAGGGAGAGAAAGAAGAAAAAACAAAGTGAAAAAGGAATGGATGAAAGGTAAACCGGCAAGTCTCGGCGCGGCCTGCGTTTCCGCAGTTACCGCAGCTGCAGCTCGCTCGAAAGGAAGAGTAAAATGATAATTAAGATTAGATCGCGGGGCGAGACGTGAAGGGAGAGACGCCGCGCCGAGCTGTACCGTGGACGGTGCCACGCCGACGATGGTGCGCCCGCGCCACCGTTGAGGAGAGCAGGGTCCAGAAGGAGCTTCGAGCGAGAGAAGAGGAGCATCGATCGGCCACGAGCGAGCAGGAGCGAGCAAGATCGAGTGAAAGTAACGCGCCGGCTGGCCGGCCACGCGCCCTGCCCGCACATAAGACGCACGTAGACACACGCATGTACGTACACGCCCGTTGCACTGCGCCGCGATGAACGTAATGCCGCGTGGTACGTCATTAGAAGTGTAACGCATGCTCGAGTCCGATCCCTGGGCCTCGAGAAGCGAGGAAGCGAGCACGCTGGACCGCCATCGGCACGGCGGCGGCACAATCGCGACGCGATCGTTAGGGTCCAGTTCGCTCGTGCACGCCTTCTGGTTCGGCGAAGCGCTCTGCGCTGAGCGAAATAGAATTGCTCATGGACGATCAAATCTTAGAAAATTTTACGCACATTATACGCATTTGCACGTGTTATGATTATGCAGTTGCATTTAATATTTGCAAATTGTATTGTATTCTAAACATTTAAGAATTCAAGACTCTCGGAAGAAATGTCGGATGTTATTCGTATGGTATGCAGAACATTCAGACAATATTAGCAGCATTGCAATGTTCCAGCAATATTATAGTAATATTGCAAATGTTATATGTGTTGGTATGATGTCAGTACTGCATGGATATTAACGTTTTCTTTTATTCCACGACCCTCCTTCTAAATAATGATATCTCGTTGCATTCTGCGATCGTGATGACGTTGCGGAACAAATCCGCGATGGACGGATATTCATTCAACACCCCGCTGAGCAAGATATGCTCTATGGAATTGCGGAGTCTATACCCTTGGAGCATGATGCATATATTTTTCAAAAAGAAGCCTCGCTGCATTTAATAGGGACGTCTAACCGAAAGCAATTTCCACTATGATCGGCAATGTTCCGTTATAACTTGGTTCGTCACTCAGCGATCGGATATGATAGGAACTTTCGATTGGTAACACTTGCCCTCGCCGATTTGTAACGCTGCACCGGAACGAATAGACTGCGATCTAGTTTCTACTGATCCGAATCGGGCAATCCATGCAACGCGTTCGTCGACTTTTCGTGATACACAAGCAACGCTTTGATACACTCGGACAATAGCGCGAAAGAAGTGTTTCTGCTGCTGCACAATGGCGTAATCAAGCCAATTGCTCAGTTGGCAGCCGACTTCTTCTTCGATTTCTTCTCATTTCCGAGAATTTTTTTTATACGAGAAGGCTGCCTTCTTCAAATACCGCACAAACGTACATATTTTCGAACTTACCGATGCACATTGTACTCAAATTAATCTCGTTTCTGTTTATTTATTATATGCACAAATGTAAAAGATTGAGCCCCTCACTGAAATATTTATTTTACTTATACTCTTATTAAATTAAATATTCAGAAATAGAAAAACTTAGAGAGGGATTAGATTATATCACACATGTAGCTTTTAATTCAAAGTTACTTTGGAAATCTTAATTTCAATTTTAACTGTTAATAGTTGATGTAATATTGTTTATAGCTGAAATTAAATTTAAGTATTGATGTTAAGTACTGATTTATTATTATTATAACTGGAACTAAATTTAAGTATTATGTTGCATTCGAGATTTACTATATCATTAAGTTTAATATCTGCTCTTGATCTCGTAATGAGATATATATGTATAATACAAATTGGTGTCATGCTCATAAAGATCTAATAGCATTTGGACTGGGGCAATACGTCATTAAGTATCGGGGATGATTTCCACTTACTCCCATTAATTATTGCTTTGTGAAGTAATGGTTCTAACGCCTCAAACCGATTTTACTCATTAGACAGCCAACTTGACTTAATAGACTCGATTATAGAGATACTTGAACCATTAGAACAAGCACAACGTATAATTAATAGATATTACCCTCTCACAATATATCTATAGATACTATATCTACTATAATGAACTCATGAAATGGTAAGCTCTAAATTATATTTTTCATCGTTATAAATATTTTTTATTACACAATTTTTTACACGATATATTTTCAAATAGACCAAACCTACATCTTGTGTTTCTTTATTAAATGTACATATAAATTAAAATTATAATTATAATTAAATATATTTTACATTAAATCTAGCTCCAGTCATTAATCTTGCTATTTACTACGTTATAAAGTGCCACATTTGCATTTTAATCTGGATTCCATCCTGTAATTTGGAATTAAGTTCGTTATTCATAACTGTACATACAATATCACATGTCAAAGATTTCACAAATAATTAATTAAAATAGAATTATGATATCATAACGTTTGGTCGATGTGACCTCATAAATCAACTCGAAATTACTCTAAATAACAGTCTTTGATTGCGTAAGTTATGAGTAAATATCCCGAGAGAAGCTATGGCACAGGATGTAATTACAATTATGCAAGAATTTCACGAGTTTTTACTTTAATACAAAGTTAATATTTTAATATCCGCACGTAATGGAATACGTTTTTTTGTATAATAATATATAATTGCTTGTATCAGCTATTATGTATTATCATAAGCAATAATATTTAGGTTTTTATTATACGTGTACATTTATTATACGTCTAATGTATCTAAAAAGTATAGAACTTATTAAACAGTTAATACTCCACATGTCTCTATTTAAATAAAAATTATTTATCTTATCTCAAACACTTTGCTACTTGATGCTTTCAAGATATGATGTAATGTATATGTATCTATGCTATAAATTGGTATAACATCAACCGTTAAGTACACTGAATGTGGAACTGAAATAAATCGCTCTAAAACTTTTTATTCGAGATTTCTCTTCACCAAGTTCTAAGTTCAAAACCTTAAAAACTGGTTATTAATCCATAATAATGATATAAATAATGATATAAATTTTAATCTGCCTTTAGTATAAATTTAAATACATTTTTTTGTCATATAAAATTTATTTAAGATTAAAACTTATCTATTTGATATTAGAGATTTTTTCTTTTAACTCGTAATTAAATTTTTCTCCTATTTCAGAAGTCATTTAAATTACTTTATGCTACCAATGTAGATTAACTTTAATCTCGATTTAACGTATTATTTATCTTTTGATAATCTTAAAAATTAAAAAAGATAGAGTAAATTAAACTGAAATTAAAGTTAATCTTACATTAATGGAATCAGGTATACGTAGCATCATAATTATTGAGTATACTATAATTATACTTATTAAATAGCAATCAGTTTTTAAAGCTCGAGTTTGATAAAAAAAAGTCTCGACAGCAATTGGCGAGAAGTATAAGAATGATCCATTTAGAAATTATCGAACAAAATCGTTTTCGATTCTCTTTTGGTTGTTTCATAAAGGTGATAAGTGCCGGAAGCAGTTATACTGGTTTCGCTCGTAGAGCAATTTGTAAAGTAACTTCACGAACACTTGCGCCACGCTTTTCCTCCGTCTTCGTCGATCTTTCGTTTCTTCAATGTTATTCCTTGCTGAAATCCTTTGTGCGAGAACAGGGCATACCAGTGTTCATTCTTAGAATCCTTTGGAAATACCGGAGCGCACCGAGAACGCCGCCGCGAGACGACGCGAGCCGAGGTAATCGGAGGCGTGGTGTGTAAATTTCATAATGCCAGACGAGAAACATTCTCCAAAGGTCTGCATATACATCGTGGATACACGTATACCTTTATCGGACACATCCATTGTAAAAAGAAACTAATCTTTAATCTATACAATTATTCACGCGAATGCCATCGAATCGATTCGCAGTTAGCTTGTACAATAAAATACGGTAGTTTGTTATTTCCGGCAGACGACGCGGTCATGCACACAATGATAAATTTAATAACAACGCTTCGGTGGATGTTACGGCGAGATTTTAAAACCGCGTGAAAGTGAAAGTGAAATATTAACGAATCATCCGCATCCGTGAAACAATTAGAATCTGATATTGCGTTACATCCAATGTTATAATCGTAAAAAGAAGTCTTCGATCTCGGGAAAGCAACAGATATTTTCTAGACCACAACAAGTTCGAACATCATTCCACGTGCTGCGATAGCACGCGACTGAAGCATCAGAAAGTGCGGATAAAATTTTCTCCTTCGTTAGAAGCTGTGTTTAATGTTTCGATCATAGATACTTACTAAATAAAATAAATTCAACTCTTTGATTATATGTACAATGGTTTAATTTGTCTGCTAGTTTAGATTACCAAAACTTAATTGCCTTCAACTTGATCTATCTCGCTGGATGTAAAGTTCTTTATTAATTATAAAAACATCAGATGTCGTTGTGTGTCGAATTATTTCACGAAGAGCTGCACGATGTTTCACCGCATCGGACGTTTAATTAATTTACGACGAGCAATTTGCGAAACCAGGCACCGTGTCAAAAAAAGTTGAATATCGTGATCGGTTATGAAGCGTCTTTACGGTCTCTTCACGAACAACGAGAGTCATGACGAAGCATAATATAATATTTTTAGCATGACGCGGTGACGAAATATACGGATAATGATTGGTACGCTAATGTCTGTCTGAAGTTAGAACCAATTAGGTCGCGAGGAATCTAGACGAGCACCATTTTTATTTTCACTGGCGAGAGTTAAGTTTTGATTGCAACATCTGAAGATACGCGAATGCTCAATGCTGCAACAAAAGTACCTACCTTAAAAGATCTACGTTGGGAAAGTCATCTAATCTTCTCATGCGGGATATAAAATTAAACACTTTGTTAAAGTTTTTCACGAGAGACAGAAATAAATTATATTTGAACTAACAGGAAAGATATTATTATTAGATAATAATATACTCGGTTCTTTGTACAAATGTCCTCTATAAACTTCTCAAATCGTTTCAAGAAATTAGATTTGAGGTAGACGAGGAAGGCACCGCTCCTCGCGAGGATGGCAGGCGTGGGAATTCGCTGATCTATTTATTGATTTATCCCTCGGAGTCGACATCGTGCACATGGTGCTCTGTCAGATGCGACGGAAGCCGTAAGTCGATCTTCACCAAGATCCTATCGTCTTCTCTCCCACGCGACGTTTCGTAGGCAAGTTGAGGAGAGAGAGATTCCTTCGTTTTCTCGTATCCATTCCTTCGCCGAGAGACATTACGACCTGTGTCCAAAAGGTCTGATACCAAACCGATGCAGGCAATCCGGCCTTCTGCCTACACAGCGTGCACGTGATACCTAGGCAACGGTGGGCTGACTATTTTTTCTCCTAACTACTCGAGATTATCGCGCGGCCGCAACAGTGTCGCTAGACAATTCCTGGTTCCTCGATTCCTGACTCACTGCCCCGCCCTCGGGAATGTTCTGTGTTAACGTAGGTCGCCGAAAAAAATATTAGCAAGAATATGGAAGCTAATCGATATACGTTATATATTTCCTCATCTAATTGGAATATTTAATGTTATAGTTTACATCGATCGTTTAATATTCGTATTTACTAATAATTTTCTATTAAATCGTGTCAATTTCAGCGATATGTTTAAAGAATAATGTATTAAGATGATACAATACACATCAAAATGATCGATTAAGTACATGTATATATTTACAGCATCGCCGAAATTAAAATTTAATAGAAAGTTAGTATTTGGTACGAGTATTAAACCATCGATGTAAATTAGGACAATGAGGGTAATTGCGATATTCTAAAATACCAAACTGATAAGTCTTACTTTAATAAAATTCTATTTTTAATTATTCAAGCATTTGATGCTTAAACTTAAAAAATTATAAGCGAAAGATAATGTTGAAAAAAAAGTTTTTGTTAATAAAATGTGAGTGTTTCGAAAAGTTGATGACAGAGAAATAGGAATGCGATTTTTTTTTTAATTTGTACAGAAATAAAAACTGATTTTAAAAGATTGCTCGCAATGTCTTTCGGATGTTACCCCGTTCTATGCGTACAATGTTCGAGCAATGACCTTATCTCGCGATGAGATATAATATTACGATGCCTCGGCATCTTCCGCATTCCAACGAGCAGTCCTTTTGTTTTGCCCACGTTCGAACTCGACGATGACACGAGCAAGCCGATTTAATTAAATCGTTTCTCACCTACGACCTCCACCTTTGGAAACATCGCGTAGCGCTATCATTAAGTCCGATGTACACTAACGAACGATGAATCACGCAAGCGTGTACAATGTGTCAGTCTACATGTGTGAGAGGCAAGAGTAATTACAAATCATCTTTCTAATGGGTCGGATTAAGGTCGCTGTTAAGATTCGATTGGTCGTGAGAAATCAGTTGTAATTAAAGTATCTACGGATTAAATACCTGTCCATGAAAATGACATAAATCTCTTTGATCGAAAATGTGAGACACAGTAATATAAATTATTGGATACTCTTTTATATAGTGTGTTCCGAAAATCGTAATGTAACGGGAACGAGTTCTATTTTTAAACAAATTGAATTTGAATATTCATTAAGTATGTGTGCACTTGACTAACCACAAATTGCCATAATCTGCTTGGTTCATTCAATCTGTATTCATCACTTCTATGTCGGTCTGGATTCGGTATAGTTCAAAATAAGTTTCAATAATGTATTTAATTTTTAATAAAAAAATTGTTAAAAATGACTATATGCAAAAAATTATTTTATTCTATTTTTCTCGACTTTATTTTTACATGAGCAATCACGTCCTTCCTAATTGAATCATAATTTTCAAAACACACTGTATATATTGCCAAAAAATATCCGTGCAAACATTAGATTAAAAATAATTTATTAAAATGAGAGAACAATAAATTTCCTGTTCATTTCCCCATATACTGTTTTTTTTTCCTCACGATAATTAATCTTTCTATCCGTTACAAAAAATCTGTTAACTCTCTTATAATTAATTTTTAATCGCAACATCATGAGTTTATCCCATATTGCTAAAACAACACTTACTCGTTGCATCGCAAGTTGCTTCGCTTGTGTGTTGTTATAATCTCGTCATAATATTATTCCTACGTTTTTCAAGCCTCAGGTATTTTCCTTAGTTCATCAGAGAATGTTATAATCTCATCTAACGCCATGATACGTGCGCGAATAAAACGATCTGTCGCGCTGACGAAAAATTCTAGGCCGGACGGCTTATTTTTCTCGGATAACTTGCATGACCGGGAGGTTCGCACGAGTCTCGACGGAGCACCTTTCGAAACCGCGCGTTAGAGCTACGGGGCGACATTCTTTTCCATCGCTTCTGGGGTAAAGCGACCGCTTCTCTAGCTGGAAACTCTGGGCCGTCTCCCTGCCATCGCGCTGGAATTTGCATTTAAACGCCTACCTTACGTAAGAGCAACGAGGCAAACGCGTTCAGGAAACGCCGATGCGAGAGAGCCGATCTGCCACTCTTTAGAAGTCGTTCTAAGAGACGCAAACAGAGCAGGCAGCTACCGATCTGAGCTGTCTTAAATTACCGTCCCTTTCAAATCGACATGGATAGCATGCGACAGAAATCGTGATGAAAATGGCACGAACACGTGCAGAAAAATGAGAAATTGTGAAAATGAAGTCTAAAGATTCCAATTGTTTCTGTGAAAATTAATACTTTGTCGCCCATCAGCTGCTTCGCTGTAAAAGAAAGTTGAGTATTAACTAACACTCGTAATATCGATTAAATGCTTGTTTAAGAACCCAGGCACGAAATAAATCAGGAAATATTAAATAAGATGTCTTTAGACGCTTTTTATAAAATAGTTTTTATAAAACAATTTTTACAAAAATGTCTTTAACGCGGAAATAGTCCTGGGGTATATTTACAGATTACCTCCGCAGTGAAAAAATGTCAATTGTTGTAAAATGTTATTTTGTATGGATATTGTTTATCATATTTTTTCTTTTTTTATAACTATTTTTTACAAAACTTTAAATACGCAATTCCATCAAGAACACGCAATTAAAAAATGTTATGTATTAAATAAAATCTTTATTTTTTAGAAATACTGACATAATAAGCTACACGACATGCTTTTTTAATATAACGTTTATTTGGTTTTTACTTACTTTTTTCAGAAAATTGTTGAATCCTTATCCATAATGTTCTTAAATACTAGTATAAATAATCAGAAAATAATAATAATAATCAATAATATACAATATGTTATTAATAACAACGATTTTAATTGGGGTATAAAACCAGATAACTTTTCCCAGTAAGACATCTTTATGACGTTTTATATCTCGATTTTTTTGGACTTTTTCGCTGTCCGAGAATCATTTCTTTAAAACATCTAAATCATCAACCATTTGCAGTCTCGATAAATTGAATACAATCAGTTTACAAGAACGCTAATTCTTCATTTCATTAACTATTCATTATAAAATCAAATAATAGAATAAAGAAAAAAGTGTAAGTTCTCGGAAAAATGTTGACAACGCTTCTACGACCATATCTGTGAGCATTATGCTTACGAAACAAGCTTCTTCAGTACCGCACGACGGTATCGGTTCCGACAACAGACTCCAATAATACGCAGAGATATGCAGATACAATATAATCCGTCACGACGCGATGCACAACGCGCTGACGCCCAATATGAATTACAAGAGCTCCGACTTTCTCGCGCGCACTCGTTTCGCCCCGGAGCGGAGCGGAGCGAAGAGCCGGCTTAAAACAAAGTTGAACTTTCGGTAAAGCGTGATTTCCCGTCCTGGCGTGCGCGAGGATGCGGATTAGCATACAGACGGACCACCCATGATACGACCCTGCCCGGGCCGCGGTCCGTTCTTCAGGCACATAATAAGCGGCCGCTCATGTTGGATCCTCCGCCATACAAGCGCCGCCCGTGTAACCATCCGTATATCTCGATTTATGTCGTTATCGATCCTTTATTGGCGTCGATATATATTACTCGCCTCGCGGTTCTTACATCGATCGAGGTTCTTTCCCTTTTTCCTTTCTGTCCTCCATCTCGTGCTCTTCACCATATCACGTCCACGACTCTCTCTCTCTCTCTCTCCCTCTCCCCCTCTCTTTCCCCCCTCCCCTCTCTCTCTATCCAAGCGAAACGCTTTCGCTCGTAGTAATCATTGACACAACATCCTGGCCATGTTATCAACAGCACGTCAGCAACGGCCAGTGCGAATCCACTAGGAAAAACTTTTCTTCATCGATCGTACATATTCTAGTAATCCAGCGGTGATAACAAGTCACGGAACGTCACTTCGATTTTTGTGCGCAAGCGAATCGATAACGTAGCGTTGATAAACAACTGATTTTTTAGACAGCGGTATATGTAGATGCGGAATGTACTATATATGTATACATACATATATAATCTCGATATCATACATCATCTCATTATATTAATAGCATATTTTAAAATACTGTAATACTAGATCCATCCTCCAATCAAATTAAACTTTGAAAGCACGAACTTTATTCTGATTGTGAATTCTGATAGATAAATCTATAAAAAATAAGTAAAATACAATTCGACTTCTATGATAGCAAAAACTAACAGCTTTCACAAGTGTGTAAGAATTTTTTCAGATTTTCATACATTCTGAAACAATATAAAAATCTGCATTGAACAGACTCGAAGTGTCAAAATTGCTGACAAAAGAAAAATTTTGACTATGTGTTTCAAAATTTACTGCCAACACTGAAAATCTACAGTCTTATACGTTACATATATTATACATTTTCAGCACTGACAATAAATTTTGGCATTTACACAGCCTTTATATAGCTCAGGGATATAAGTAGAAACGGTATATATATATGATTTTTATATGATATGAAATAAATAAGGAATATAGATATAAGGAATTGTAGCTCTTTCTTTTGGAGTGATTCTATAATAATTGTGATGCAAAAGACATTCTCACTTCCTCGTTTAATTTTCTGTAATTCGAATATTTGTAACGATCTAAATATATTATAAAATGATACGACTTAGACTAATAATTTTTAATAATTTAAGTATGATATAATTTAAACACAATTTACAATATATTAATATTAAAACTTAAAAAGCTATAAGCACAAATAATTCATACTGTTTTAATAAATTTAAACTACATTGTAATCAATGTATACATTGTGTATTACTTGACCTATAGAAATACTCGCGTGAAAATTACTCGTCACGACAAGCAGCCGGTGTAAAAACATATCCTTCCTAGTCTGTCAATCGCTAACCAATGAACCGCCATTGTCAACATTTTCTCTGCGTGACTGAATTTTTATGCACCGCGTACTCTTGATACGCTCGTATTCTACGCGTGGTATTTACGGTTTATTCAGTCAAGTAAAACGGGGTCGTGTAACACCGACGTGATCGACGCATTTGAAAAAGAAAGACATCCGCCATGACGTAAATTTCACTACCTCGTCGTGTTGCAATATCGCGATAAATCACGAATTAGTTTACGAAGCAAAGCCTTCTGTTTAAATTCTGTTTAAATTTTTTTTGGAATGAAATCTCACTCTCAAAGAGTAAAAATTGAGCTCTTGAAAAAGAGTGGCTCAATTTTCAATCTTTAAGAGTGAAATTCGCTCATTTTAGAATACTGTTAACTTTCAGAAGGTTATTAATATTAAAATGTTTATTTTTACCACACATCTCCAAATGCAGCATACTCGACTGTGAAGATCATATTTTTTTGCATTCCGAGTGATATTTTTCTAGCAATTTTTCGATCGTGAGTTCTTTTTCTCTCTAGATCACTATCGTCTGCCCAGCAGCTTCGATCTTCTCCGCACGACTTCGCGCGCTGGCAGAATTATTGGCGAATCTGTTCGGTAACATTCGTTAGATGCACAGAGGTCATAAGTTCTTCGCTTCAAACTGCCAGCGGTGCAGCAGCCTTAAGAAACAATTGACCGGTAAATCGACCAGTTGGTAGCCGATCACCGTGGTCATTAGTTTTTCCTGCGCAACAGCAAGCGCGATTTACATTATGGTTAGCGCCGTATCGAGGGGCCGTGACATCCCGAGATGTTTTGACAACGACGGCAAAAAGGAGTAATTGGTGTGTTCGCGAAAATTAACGAGCTCAATTATCATTTGCAACGGAATCCGATCTAACCTACTGATCTTAATGACCGGGAAGACTCGCCGACTGCTGTAAAATATTCGCAATCGTGCGATGTCTATTTAATGCTACAATTAATACTTTGACACATTCTTTAATTGGTCAATTAGTAAAATTAAGTTGCACAATTGGGACATCTTTCTTAAAATATAAACATTAAACGACATTATTTTATACGACATTACTAATTAATACAATTAGAAGAAGCTATGCTATATGTATGCTGCATGCAATAATTGATTATAAATATAAAAAAATATTGCTATATAATTACAGCAATGAGAAAATTAATTTTAATATGGCTTATAAAGTGGAAAAATATTACATGTCGTTATTTACTTTAGAGTTCAATAATTACAATTACAATACATATTTAGCATACATGAAATTTTAAAAGTCAGGATATTAATATGTCAAAATATACTTTTATGTAAATTTTATTGTTTTTAAAGTAATAAAATTATTGATTAAAATAACTTTTGCAGGATATACTCGGGACAAGTACATTATTATTTGTTATACGAGAAATGTTGATTTCTCCTCGGGTATTTTGAAACAATCGTCTTCACAACGAAAATGCATATCTGTATTCTATGATACAAAACCGTTTCCATCCTCGATTGAGTGTCCTTAAGCTCGATTTCTAAAGTCGCAAAAAGACGAAGCCAATATCATTGTTCACAAGATGGTGTAACTGCTCGTGACGAAGGAAGAAAAACAGTGTAACAATAACGACTTTATGCTATTCTTGCATATTAATACATAACATTTTATATCGAGTTATTTACAAAACTTTTAAAACATATTGAAATATACAGTAATACGTGTGTATACATTTTTAATAAATATAACACAACTTTAATATATACATTTTAAAAAAACAAAATTTAATACATTAAAATATATTTTAATATATTGTATATATAATTTTTTGTTCTTTAACAAATACTTAATCAAAATAGTCAACTATTTTATTGAAAAATGCTTAAACAAAATAATCAACTTTTCTCTCGACTATTTTAGACGATAAATGTATTATCTAATACGATTTAAAATATTGTATGGATAAATGTGAGTCATTAATAACGGCCTTGCCGCAAGTGAAAATGCTGACGTTGACGATCGCTGTCGCATATTCCAACCGTCCGCCTCCAGTACCACCAAAGATCATTCAATGTTTCCGATCGCGCCCGGAGGAGGAACACCTCCTACGTCGTTTCTCCTTTGCTATCGAACACGCTCAAGGATCGTGAAACCGATTGCTCGTAAAAACGAAATTACCTGTAGTCGAATTTTGCTGCGTGTTAAAGTGCAATGGCGCTCTCTCGGTAAGCATTAAATTCTCATATTTTACATCAAATTAAAATAAAAAAAATATAAAATTCTTATACAGTTTAAAAGTTTAATATATGTGAGAAATATTTTATGATATATAGTAAATATCAAATAGTAAATTATTTTATTTTTATTAGGGCTACAATATTAAATATTGTATTATTGCAATCGTTTCTAAATATTTTAATTATTTATTTTTTTTATTCTATGAAATTTATTTAAATCTATTAAATTGAATTTATATTTAATTGTTTATTTATATCTTATATATTTTAAATATGCATAATAGATGCACTATTCTATTTTTTTAACATGTGCTTTTGAATTAAATGTGTAAAGAAATTGCGAAATGTGAATTAGTTACATAGAAAACAAATACCTACGCCATTGATATAAATAGCGGAAGAACGTAAAACGCTCGCAAACCTTATTGCATCAATGAATTGTTTCTCAACATAATAGGATATACATATAACAAAAGACCGCGGCTATTAAATATAATATATAGCTTGTATAAAGTGAGAATATAATGAACGTGGTTATTATTATGCTGATTCGGATGTTGCCGCGTTAATCAGCCGATTACTCTGATTGAAAGTTCCCAGTCGTTTAATTGTCAATTTACATCGTTTATGATACGAATAGTATCTGTGTATATACCATTGCTTAACAGTTTGATGACGCTTTGCCATTTGATGATCGTTAATATGATTCAATATGACATATTTGATTGTCGAATAACCACATTGAAATTTAGTAGCATCTTTCCGAATCACCAATCGACGTTCGTTGCATCATTGATGCAGAACGAAACGATTACGTTAACGATCGTCTTTACCAAGCGCTGTCGTTTACAGGAGGGCGATAAAAACTGCGAGGAAAGTTGAGAAAATAACTAGTATTCGTAACTTCTTCCGGTATTGCGCTTCAATAAATTGCGATACAGAATTTTCGCGTCTTGAAAAATTATACATTGTAATTATACAGAATTGCGGGATAAAAGAGAGGCATTTTCGACATTCGCGGCACAATTACAGAATTCTTAATTATCATTAACGACGCGATAACGGACGTCATTACTTTTTATTATTCGCATTACGTTACCGACAATATTAAGAAACTCGGTTACGATATATATATATACATATACATATTATCGGGAGCGATTCGCAGCACCGAGAAGCGACATTGCGCAAGACTCACGTGTCGGATTTACGCAACGAAATATCTCTATTATAGCATCGCGCCGCAGAAAAATAACGTAACGTATCATAAGCGCCCCATAAATCACCGGTAAACGCATAATATCGTATTATTTGCAGAACGAGTCGCCGCCGAGACGCAAAGGACGAAGTTAAAGAGACGAAAAGGAGGAAGTGCTCTTTTCCAGGTCAGGAACGTACCTTCGTTAAACGTCGTGTCCTCTCTTCGCCCCGTTGTAGCAGAATCCGCGGCCCTCATCCTTCGCGTCTTTCCCTCTCCCCCCCTCTCCCCCCTCCTCTCCTCTCCTTCCTTCACCGTCACTTCTTCGATTCAGACTGCGCCGGCGGCAACTGGTTTTTACCGCGCGGTCCAGCCGAGCGAGCCAGATGCACACGCGTGTCCTCGCGGATGTCGGTTAGCAGTTTCCTGGGAGAGCCGGCGCGTATGCACGATCCGTCCTTGAAGCCGTTACACTCCCTTGCATTGCGGTTCTTGTAGATCGGACCTCGAGAGTTCACCTCACCAGCACACACCCGCCGACACGCCTCTACATCGATATCGAGTCCCTCACCGCCGCGTCCACATTTACGCGAATATCACTCGTCACGCTCTTCGGGGATATCTTTTGAGAGATATAGTTTGAGAGTGAGGATAAAAAATGTCTGATGCCCGACGTGACAACAAATTAAAAAAAGTCTTGAGAGCTATTCGTGCCTTCTGTTATTACGATCAAAAAATTGTTGATTTATTTAAAATAATAGTATTTTTCAATGTCTGTTTTAGATTTATTTTTATTTTCAAAAGATACATTCTCTCAATTCTCATAGTAATACATTCTTATTCATCAATCTGTTTATTATCAAACACTTTCTTTTACAGCTTTACTTGTTATTTGTTTATTACACAAGACTTTGAAGATTACGCATGAATTAAAATTTGAACTGCTTGAATTAAAAGTAAATGAAAAAAAAAAAAAAAGAAAATGTTTTTACTTGATATAAACTATTAATTTCATATTCAGTACTCCATGATACGGAAGTCGATACATTTTTTAACGAAATGTCGTTTTTTTTAATGACTACGCCCAACCGCGTGCAATTCCTTCAGTGAAAGCAATAGAAAGCGGAAGAAGTCGCGATGGGCAGCGGTAACGGAGAGAATAAGAAAATGTGCCATCCGAGAATTTTAATTAAGCGAAGCAAGTTCGACACAATGCGCGGCGAAAGAAGAACTTACTGTGCAGAGATGATTAGTATCGGATCATTAGACCAGCCAGATAAACGGATAATTGGGCAATAACCCAGAAACCATGATCACGAGTTCGACATGCGGCACCACATATGGGAGGATCACGATTGTAACGAAGATCGAGTTCTCGAGATAACTATATAATGAATCATAGAAAAAAGAAGAAAAAAAAATTGGCAGCCTCCACAAACTTCTATTATATTATCTATTACTTCGCACACGATCTCACCATATATAAACGTCACAAATAGATTAATGACGAGTTACCTGAATTGAGACCTGTCGTACAGAAATTCGATTACAGCATTGACATGACGATCGTAGATACGATGAAATATTACCGTTTGTGATCCGTCTCGCCACTCAATATATTTATATTTTATAATCTTGATTAATAGAGTAACACTTCTAATTACAGATTAATAATTATAAGCGCATGCGAGTTAAAACGCACAGAAAAACTAAATATCTTTATACATTATGTTATACTAGTACACTGTAAAAAATAAAATGTTAATTTTAACATTGTTGCATGTCTCAGAAAATCCATTAAACGTCTTTAAGTTAAAATTAATATTTTATTTTTTACAGTGCACATTAACTTCTTGTTTTTATTTATTATTTTTTAATTTTATGATTTTTACCCGATTATTATTTTAGTATTTTTAATATATATACTAAAAACTGTTTGTATAAAAAAAAATCATATTGAAATCAACGGTTGGGCTATTTTTAACGTCCTTCCATTCCAGATTTTTCCTGAACAATAGAATTCGACAATGTGATACGATGCTGCACATCAAATCTGCTATCTTCTCCTTCCTCATGTCTGAGATCTGATTTCCTCGCGATGTATAGTGGATATCGTGTTACACAGTGCCGTATTCGCCACGACGTACATTCGCAACGGTTTATGTGCGTCTCGGCGTGCGCCAAATGACTTCTCTTCGTGTAATATTGTGCATCTCGTCGACGTTAGAAATTGTATGGCATCCCTTAATGACTCCACTTGACCACAAAATCCGCCAACAACGTAATCTCATGTATCTCTGAAGCCACGTTATTCGTTGCTGTGCCTGTGTGGCATTAACGAATAATACGCGAGAAGAGTTAACCGGATACGATTACTCCATTTAAGAAGGCTTTCAATTTTGCGGAGAAATTGCAGACATTGAAAATTAATCGACAATATAAGCCAAGTCAAACATTTCTAACTATTTGACTTTAATGTCCGTCAATTTGTTAATGTCGACTGCATTAATACTTCAAAGATTGACATAATTAGAATCGACACTGCAACCACAAGCAAATATACTTAAAACTAATGCATAATTTTATGTAATTAACGTATATAATTAATACATAATTAATATAATATTAAAATAAAAATGAAAAATGGCAAAAATATATGCAAAAGTATAATAGCAATGTATAATTATGTTTACTTAACGCAAATAAACGTAAAAATATAAGTTCAGAGTAATAAAAAAATAAGATATCAAAGAAAAATAAGACATTTTACCAAAGATATTATTTTAAAATATTAATCAATTAAATTCTATTAAATTAATCTTTTTGTTTTAAATTTGCCTGTATATATATATAATGTACTATTTAAGTGCATATCAACGTTTCCAGTCACATTTTAGCAGGATCAACACAACAAGCTTCCGGAAAACAGATCAAGAAAGTGCGCAGTGTTGAATTTATTGCAACTGGATCCATGAAATTCTCGTGCAAGAAAAGAAAGTGCCGTAAAACACGACGCAGAAGAGATCCTGAGGCTGCGAGCGCGGAAAATGATCGTTCTCGTATGCAATTAATTACCGACACGACAAAGTGCAAGAAAATAGAATCTCGATTCTCGTCTCTCGTAATTGCGACGTTGTATCAAAGTAAAACTACATTGTAAAAAACACAAAATGTTGGAGAGATATGTTTTACGAGCGAGATGATCGCTCTCGATTCGTCGCAGAAGAGATTTTCACTTCTAGCAACTGCAATAAGCTGATGTACTTCCATTTCCTCAACTGTGAAATTATTTGTTCTTGATTGTCTTCGATTTGTAATCTTAATACGTAATAATTGAAGATAATTAAGATATTCTTAATGTAATTAATTTTTTTAAATTTAATTATAATTAAAATTAATGATGGGTAAAAAAATAATATAAGAATAATCGACAAAGATTTAAAGATTAAAAATGTTATAAGAAATATTGTAAATATGCTATGAGAATATAAATTACTTATACCATGTATAAATACTTATACTATGTATAAATTTTAAATAATGCACAAATAGAACTTTCAATAATAAAAATAAAAGAGATAATTAATAGGTTTTTAAGGAGTCGGTGTGGTAAAACAGTGCGAAATTAATGTAAAAGTAATATAATCTAATATATATATATCTAATATATACAGTTATTTACATGACATTCCAGCTACATTTTTAGCTATCTTTAACATATTAAATGAAAATGCACTAGTCTATATGTATATCATGCTGCAGTTTAATGTAACAATTCAAATGTATAAATTATTTCACTCAATTTATATCATTACCGTGACGTATATTTTAAGCGCTTGTACGATGAGGAAAAATTCTCTGTTCCAAAATGTGGATAGAAGATCGCACAGAATAATTCATAATCGTAAATTCATTAATATCACGGATTCGCAATTTACGGATCTTCCATCATACCGCGATTGTATTTGCTAATTACAAATTACATTACTCGACTTCATTGGCTACATTCAGCAGACTCAACAATTGAATAAGTGCACGCTATTATTGATGTATTCTTCCAGATCATCCAATCAAACTTTTAAACCTAAAGAATACATCAATAGCAGCGAGCACTCATTCAACTGTTGAATCTGATGAACGCAGCCATTGTCATATGACGCGTCTTCGATGTCTCCATTTCTCATGTATGTGTAGACTTCACGTATGTTTACATGTCATTACAATATATTATCCTGGTAATGGTATTATGGAAATTACAAATATTTAATATATTGATCTCTCTTATTAGTTACGCTTATTACAAAATTACAAAATGTTTCCGGATGGATTCATCATTATAGAAAAAAAAACAGAATTTGACATTTTTTTATTTTTTAATTATGCTTCAATAAAAAATCGATTTTAATCTTTCTTTATATGCTACGCAAGAAATATGGAGAATAATTCATGCTGTAAAATGGAATTATCAGTTTTTCTATTATAGAACAATATTTGAAAGAAATTTCAACACATTGCGACATTTTCTCTATACGTAACCTTATGATTAAATATCTTTTTATACGTAGAATCAGATATGAATCAGAAATAAGACATGAAAAACATGACTCGTTGAGTGTATGAAGTTGAACAGTTTTACAATTTTATAGTTTTCCACTTCTTTAAGTGCAACATATTTCTTCTTCTCTTTCCTGTGCAGTCAATATAATCACGCAGCTGCTTGCAAGAATGCCAGTGCTAATCTAATAGCATAACAGAATTTTGTAGCATGAATAAATTCCGTCTTGCGTAAATCCTAGCACCTCCGTGCCGGCTCGAGCACACGTCGTTGAACCTCTCTGAGCACGAGGAAGAGAATAAAAATGGACCTCTCTCCCTGTACACAGTCCCTGTCTCTCTCTTTCTCTCGCGGCGGGTTTCGGCCAGGCGAGAGGAAGACGACGACGATGGTAGGAGATGCGGAGAGTCGGTGTGCTCACCTACTCGCGAGGGTGTGTACCAAGGCGTGTGCAGAGTCCGCAACAACGAAGAATTCGCTCCGTGCGGGACAGAGCGATACCGGTGCAAGGAGGTCTATCTATCTCTTGTGCAATAGTGAATGTATAGCGGATGTCAAACCACCGGCGCACGTATCGCACACCCCTGCACACGCCGACCGCATCGTGCTGTGGCGTACGTGTGCATGCGTGCAGCGTGTGCTCTGCACAACGAGTTGACAATTCCTCGCGTGCAGCTTGTTTCACCTGGTCTCTCTCGCTCAGGAGAGCTAATCCGCATATAGAAAGTGAAAAATTATACCCTCCCTCCCCTTCTCTCCTCTCGGCACTGGTGGTGCATCGTCGGTACGATGAATTAATCGCCCGAAATGCCCGGTTGCGTTACTCTGTTAGAGTCTTGTAAGACACGCCCGCTGCAAACTGACCCATAAAACTTCAGCAACTTAGAAAGAAAACCTGAAGATTGTGAACAATTTAATTTTGAACAAATTCGTAATTTTGCGCAGCCCGCTTTTTAGCAATTTCACGCAATAAAAATCTAATATATAATTCGATGATTTTAACATAAAAACACATTAGATTATTCTGTTCATCATTTTTTTTATTGCATAGTCATCTCACGCTCTACAATACAGCTTGCTGAAAGCGTTGCGCTGAACCGAATCGTTTTTGTAATCGCGCTTTTGCACAATCGCAATTTAACGATACTTGCTTCTCGCCTTTTGTAATTGCTTTCGATATCCTGTTGCGTACGTGCGTAAGTCACGTACGGGGTCGAAGGATGCCGGTAAAAGAAGTCGGTACAATAGGATAATATTTCACGGGTGCAGATCATGATCGACCTTGGTCGGGCCGATCAAACACGATCGACATGCCGATCTCACAGTATACAATACTCTTGTGGTATTACCGCGAATAGACCATTAACACGCTGTACGCTATCGCGCCGTAGCGTGCATTTACAAATGTTATTACAAATAAATGCTCCCATGATTCATTGTTACTGAACTGACTTGCATTCTATCGAAATTATAGTATGCTGCAAACATAGAAAGAATTGTGCTCTTAATCCGGATTTCATGAATTTAAAGCAACACATTTGTGTTGCGACATGTCGTATGTATTAATTATGTTCGAATAAATTAAATCAAATTAAATAAAATATAGTATATTTACACGAACTATAATATCTGTTACACGGAAAGAATGATTTTGCTAAAAAATATCTAAAAATAGATGCAAATTTGAAAATAATTTTGTTAGATTATCAAAATGATTATGTAAAACGCCCAAGTTGGTTACTAGAATTTTAAAACTTCTTATAACATTTGTGCTATTTATGTTTTAGTGTCATAATTATTTTGATAGTTGATAGTGAACACAATTATGTTTAGATTTTATCTAGCAACATTTTTAAATGCTTTAACAAAGTTGTTCTTTCCATGTAAGTATACATGCTTCTTATAAACGTAATGTATTCACGTAATGTAATAACAGATAATTATTAATATAATTAAAGATATCGTTATAAATTTTAAAGGTAATAACGCAAAAGTAATAAAATTAATATGTGAGCACATTTATTACAAAATCTTTAGTTACAATTTAAAAAAATTTCATTATTGTTAAATCTGCATCTGTGATTTATCTTTCTGCCCGTAAGGAACAACTTACGATTTTCAAGGGTTACGACATGCTTAAAGAACGCTTCGTTAGCTCGAAATCCGTACGTAAATCTCACAGCGACCGCTGTTTTTCTGTTAACGAGCGCATACAGCTGGGAAAGAGATTACATCGGGCAGGTTGTATATCTTCTCTCAATAATATACTACTGTATTTTTGTCTCGTCGAATTAAGCATCAATGACCGTTCCTTAGTATAAACGTTCTTTACAAGTGCATTTACTGTAGAAAATGCTACCACTTAAAATACAGTATGTTAAATTACCGTGTGGTATAAAGAAAGCAACGTTGTATGTGCGGACTCTTACATATATTATAAGCAACAATAAGAATCTAAAGAATGAGGTAAACGTTGTGATTTATTAACTATTTATTAACAGCTACAAGGTATTAATAGTGATTTGTAACTGTCAAAAGCTATTTTATCTCTTGAGACATTATAATAATTTGCAATAAGTACAGTGGCACATTAATTATGTCTGTTATTATAGTAATAAATTGTCATATTGGAAAATTATCAGTATATTAATTCTAATACTATTCCATATGCATGATAAAAAGGACAACAAATATTTAAATTCAGATTTTCTCTTATATTTTCAACCTTTTTACTCTGCATGCTATACAAAAAACTGTACAACTACACAATTAAATTATTATATCGTATTGCAAAGTGAACACCAACTTAAATCTTGATCTCTTTTTAACTTGTATATTTTATACATCCTCTATACATATTTTAACAATAATACAAAAAGTTTAAATAAAATTTAAGATTAGGCGAATAAATTTCATTCAATTATCATAAAAATTACAAAGGCCGATATAAATAGTCGGTTCTTATAAGATCGTCTTAAGTATTAAGATGCAATAAGCTATGAAGCCCTGTTATATTAGACATTGCCTAAAATAGTCTTAAAATAAGAACTAGAAGAACTATGAATATACTACAAACAACCTTACACATTTCGCGATGTTGTGCTGAGCTATAAAATCGATCGGAAGGGAGTACCGAAGGTAAGGTTCAATGAATCTTATATGAAAAACGAGTGGAAGTTTGCGGCAAGAGAAATGTGAGTGTCCAGTTTGACTTAAACTTCGGTAGAAACGGTTGCAAAGTCTGGCCCGGTCCGAGGCAACAAGGTAATTCGTCTACGTCAGCTGAATTGTATAACCCTCGCGAACAGCGTGGAGAAACGCCGCTTTTCACGAATACGCCTGACGCGATTCTTTCATTAATAAGATGAAGCGCAGAAGATGAAAAGGTGAAGAGGCACGTTTCGCCGGGACTATCTCCGCCGAGATTTTACCGACTCGTCCCAATTTACATCCATTCAAGCGTTCTTAACCGTCGATCCTTCGTCTTGTCGCGTTCAAAGAGATCCCACATCCCTCGCGAACGCGTCTTTATTGGATTAACCATTTAAAGAACTCCCAATCATCACTTCGTTATATGATGATTGTCGAATTAGAAAACAAGAAGTGATTAATCGCCCAATACCGTGTTTGTGATTTAAAGTCATATCGAGAATATTTTCTACATTGAATCTTAAAATAATACATTATACTATTTATGCAGACAATACGATACTATTAGTTTCGATCATAGATGTAATAACCAGGGTAGCAAATTATCATTTTGACATCAAAATATCATCAAAGACACCAAAATGACAACAAACAACGTCACCTAAGAGGTATAAAATCCCAGTAGATTTCATATCTCATTTCATATCTCATTTAAGGAATGTTCTGGAAATGTCTTATAGAATGTAGGAACATTTCCTGGATGTCGTTTTAAAAAACGTCCCTTGGATATCTATGTTATATGGGTTGCGCATTTCTTAACATCCGTCCTCCATAAAAGAGAATGTTGAATCATATCAACATATCACTTCAATTCGATGCTTCAAAGAGAGAGTCCTAATTAAGCTATCTCATTCTTTCCATATTGATAATGACAACTTCATAAAAATGCGCAATCTATACTTATTACATCTATGATTTATGATATTTAGATTTCATATATTAGGTGTTGGAATTAACTCGTAGCGTTTTTAATGAAAGAATGTTATTTATTTCACATGAGCATTAAAAAATACATTAATGAAAGTACTTCCCATCACTTGTAAAACGCTACGAATTAATTCCAACACCTAATAATAATACTCATCGCAATGTTTCCGTGACAATATAAAATTGCTAGCGTATCTCGTTATAGATCTACAGACTACATTCGAAAGGCGATAAGCGAAATGCATTCCGAAAGGATTAATTACATCTCCCACAAGCTTCCGACGTTCGCCCATAGCTCGTTACGTTCATCATGGTGTACCGGCTCTCGGTGGTTCGCATTAGCTCCATAAAAAAATAGATAAGTATCATGATAACTGACCTGATATATCGCGAATAATACATCGCGCGCGGTTACTTTTTACTTCCTCGTAAAAATCCAGGCCTGAAATATCGCAATTAATTTCGCTCGTCTCCGCACGACCAGCATGCATTTCTTGCGATTTATCTCCCAAGATTCGTTCGGCTCGATCTCGTCTCATCTCCGATAGGTGAATTACCATCCGCGAAAATAGCCGTAAAACATCGCGATTATGGAGCTAAATCTCGAATAATTTATTATGCAAAGCGTTTTTTTCGTCGTCGCCGGAAGAGAAGCATCAGTCGGTGATGTATCATTCCGCGAGTTGAATAACTGACTTGATATGCTGCAGACAGCAGCATATCGTAACATTCGATACTTTATATACCTATTTTTTGTCAAGAAAACTAATCCTGTATTTTAGAAAAATAAATTCGCAACTTAAGATTTGTACCAAATTCATATAATATTTGTAAAAATGTAAATTTATTAATATAAATTATAGGATACATATTAAAATGTATACATTATCAGATGTATGATTAACTTATATATATTAGAATAAATGTAATATATATTATAAAAAGGCATTTATGCAAACTATTTAATATGTAATTAATCAAGATATTATAATAAAATAAAAAATTTATTCTAAATTTAAAAAAAAAACAAATGAGACACATGACAATTTGAATTATAAAACATATACATACACATATACAATTTTGTCTAAGGCGTTTGTTTAAATTAGTTTTTTATTCTTTTTCTATGACAAAAATTTCTTATTATGTTGTATGATAAGACTTATACAATAAAAGTAACAATATTGAATATTATTGTAATAAACAATCAAAATAACTAAGAACAAACAGGCAATTGAGAATTGGCACAGTGATCGTTGCGTAATTCGTTTTAAAAAAGCTTTATCTTACATTAATAAAAAGAACTTGTACATGTAGTCTTCTAGCCTTCTTCAGTAATAATACCATAATAAGCAGTAATTCATACATATGTAGACGAAATACGATGTTACAAATATTATGTACGATGTTACAAATATTGACAATTAATTCGGCAATTAATGTGGTATCATTGTGTAACTCTTACTCCATTCGAGAGTCGTTCTCATCAGTTGTAAAGCTGGACGGTAGTAACACACAATGATATAAACCTCCAAACATAATTCGCATGTAGATTCCATTATAAAGCAGTTATTAATACAGTAGATACATCACAGAATAAAAATGTCAAATTTTAAAAAACAGTGTTTCACATTATGTCCGTAACATTAAAATAAATTAGATAGTCAAGAGACTAACCAATTAAATCTGGACTCTCATACGTAACAGATAGTCTCTTGACATCTAATTACGCACCGATCACTGTGCCAATTCTCAATTGCCCATTTGTTCTTAGTTATTTTTCAAACTTATACAATAATTGTCCATTTATTTTTCCGTCTACTTACTTATTCTCTGACCTTTTATTTCGTTGCTCTCCAGAATTTTAAGGCTTCTTAGAGCCTCCCTATAGTATACGTGCATGTGATTTACAGTTATGAACATCATATTTCTGCACTTTTGAGCATATAGGTCATTTTGACTGATGCAACACGATGAAGCACTTATTAAAACCCCGTGAGCACAATAAGGTAAAACCTACAATGGCGCTGTTAATTTCATCCTTGACATGCGAGTCGACGGCCAATGATCGACCCACGTGGGCGTACCTTATCCTACATACAAATTCACTTCGTCTTATTAATATTCATATGTTCGTGAAGTCACTCACCGGCTTGGTTTTCGTTTCTCGCCGATTAATCCGTTAGCGCCGCTTGAACGCGATTAAAGTTGTTTCAACGACTCGGCATCGACGGGTCGATCTTCGCCGATCTCGGCCTATCGATCCACGAGATGCTCTCGCGGCGTTTTCGCAATAAATCACCGCCCGCGAGTGGTGATGGGTCAGAGCGTGACTCCGATGGTGTCTTGCGATCGATACCTAAAGAGGAAACGATACATGGGATATCGATGGCAAATCAATCGCTTGGAGGAATGATACATGTTATGTAGATAACTCCTGAAGGTACTCTCCTTCCACGAAGCATAAATGATTCTTCTCGAATCAATATTGACTTGGAACAGATATATAAAGTATTCTCTCAGATAACTGAGAAACTACAAATACTAACAATAGAAAGTTAATGATTTAAAATATATTTGATTTAGATAGATTAAAATATAATATAAATTTAAGGTAACGTTTAGTCACGATTGTGCAATTGATAATAATATAATAGAGAAGAAAAGACTTACTTATATAAAATTTCTGTTATAAACAAATGAACAAAATTTGTCAAATTCAAATTCTTATATATTAATATTGGAAAAGGTGTATAAAGCACTTTCTTAAAATTATTTAAAATATATTTTATTTGAATATATTTTATATTAAAATATAAATTGAAGTAACACTTAATCGCAATTATCAAAAAATCGTCAATGAAGAAAAAAAATTTATAATTTTTAGTAGTATAAAAAAATTGAAGAGAACCTACCAAATTTAAATAAGTTTTTCTTAAATTAACGTTGGAATAGATCTTTAAAGATAATAACAAAATAATTGAAAATCTAAAACATTAACAAAAAATTATTTAAAACATACTTTATGTAGAAAATAGATTAGGTTATAAATTTAAAATAATACTTGGTCGTGTATGACTGTAATGTCAGGAGAAAAAAATTTATGGCTTCATAAAATTTCTACAGTATAAAAAAGTTGAACGAAACTTATCAAATTCAGCTGACACTTTAGAACATTTGATAATACAATCGTTATGTAAAACTGTTTTTCTTTAACTTTCTTCCGCGTCGTTTTACGCCTACGTTTCAAGAGCTATTATCCTACGGTGTACATTTCCTCCTTATTATATATGAAAAAGGTTACAAATCGGGCATGCACACACGATCGATTACCATACCGTGTTTCAATCGTACTCCATCGAGCCATGCTAATCGATCTTCTCGTGCTTTCGGGCAGCGATTCGTCTATCACCGGCGATTCTGTCGTCGCGCGCTGCTCTCGACACGGTTCCGCGAATCGACCTAATCTATCAAGCCGGATACTTCACGGATCCTTTCGTCGTCCCCGCGGCTCATAATTATCAGAACTATACGTGCCAACGACGGACGTGCTCATAAATAGTTTACGACCGTGCGTGAAGTCGTACGAGAAGCCAGCCCCGCGGGCGTCCACGCGTTTCGCTCTGTAATTACGCCGCGCCTCTTTGTTCTGCCTCCTTTTTTTCCTTCATGCTTCTAATTCGATCGTTTGATATATCGATGTGTTACGCGCGGATGCCTGGTCCAGAGTCCTCCCGGGAACTTTCTTTACGTATTCATCAGAGGAGAAATATGTTGTATGTCTCCCGACTATACAATCGGTAGTAGCAAGAATCTGTCTTTTAGCCGAAGTGATTTACATGTATTATTCATGATTCCAATCGTATTATGATTTAAATTTACTACTTTAGATTATTCTTACCGTTTGTCAGTCATAAAGACGTAAAAAAAGTTTCCAAGAGAATTCTGGATGAAGCATCTGCGTTTATCTCGGCGAGATGTTTAAGCATAACACGAGAAAAAAATATATTGTGCTAAAGTATTTAAAAATTTAGCTACTTTTAGATACTTCTAAAAATAATTTTGTTGGACTATCCATATTATTACGTAAGACACTCAAGGTTGTAAGAATATCAAAACTTAAAGCCTAAAATTTTAGGATGCTTCAACAAAAGCGTCCTTTTCGCGCGCGCGTATATCAATGATATATTATATTTAAGACAATAATAAAATATAAAAAGATTTTTTAAATAAGAGTAACAATCTTAAAACTTGTTTCATCGCAGCATCGCATAAATACTAAGGTAATCCCTTAACTCCGTCGTTAAAGATTGTGTAAAAATCTCGAAAATCGGCGAACGAAAACGTTCCCAAGGAATACCATCGACAGGCGGTTTCCATTTCTTTGTGCCGCGAGCAAACACGATTATTAACATTAATGCTGTTTGATAGGCGAAGAGACTTCACGATCTGTGATTCTCTTTCTGTTCTTTCGCGAAATTGCTATATTGTAGCGTGAACAAAAAGATACGTTTCTTGAACATTACAGAGAAATCTCGTTGAATGCGCGGATCGGACGGCATTAATGCCTCCGTGTGTCTGCGGACAGCTGCATTATAAAACGGATTACGAAAGTGCCGAGGCGCGTAACTCTGACCCTCGTACGTACCACGCCATACAATCATCGCATAATGAGACCGACGAATGAGTAAGTTTCCGGTCGTCTCCGAGCATACGTATGTAATTCAAGCTTCTTTCCTATTAACTTTGAAAGACATTGCTCGCAGATATATCACGCAACTTCAGAAAATTGATTTGCCGCTTTATACATAATGCGTGCGAACGACCGTGGAAGTACAGCGATTCTCTGCGATGTACGCGAGAGTCCGTAAGAATTCTATAAGACGCAAAAAATATCTACACCTCCCATAAGTAGTACGCGAGTCATCGCGAATTATCGTAATAAACTTTGATACGGCGCGCTTTTAATGCAGTACTTTCAAGGAAATAGGAATTCGAGGGGGGGGGGGGGGGGGGGGGGGAGGGGAGAGGAAAAAAAAATCTAACGATATTAATTTTACAAAAATAATATAATTACAGTGATTTTATAGTTTTATCCTTTATCCATTTATTTCTGATGTTCAATCTGGTAAAATCCAGATCAGATTCTTGAGAGAACATTTGAAAAGCGTTAGAGAAAGGATCTGGTATCTAGCTTTAAGCCACAGATGATATTTCTCTGTTTATTTCTCGCTGATTATGCGTTACCCAAGCGTTGCGCTGACGAACTAATTCTACGGAGGGAAGGTCCGATATAAGTCGACCGATTATGATCGAGCACATTGCAAAAACTATCGACGCACGCTGGTGTCCGTGCACCCGATCGCGTATCGCGTAATTGCATCGCGGCTTGTCGACGCTTATCGTGGTTCTCTCCTTGGCATAAGCGCACGTACGCGGGCGTTGCAGGTTTTCTCGAAAGGAGCAGCTGGCGATTACCGGTCTCGGTTGTGCAGGACCAGCAACTAACGGCTAGAAAAAGAACTCGGGGCCGTAAGACCGAGTCTCGGCACGAGGATGACGGGAGGCGAGTGTATAACGCGTAAAAATTGCATCGCAATTAAATGTTCAAAGCCGGAGAACATTAACCCTCTTGCGCGTGTTAAAACACGCGTAAACTGTATGAATCATGCACGTATGATGCATACCGATTATTTAAGTACAATTTGAGACGGCGTTCTTTATCGTAAAAGAAATCTAGAGCGCGGATTTATAGCCATATAACGCGCGTATGAGGTGTTTAGCAATACGGTTTAACTTCAATGTGTGTAACGATCTTGCCTTTAAAGAAAAATAAGAGAAAAAAGGAAATCAAAGTTTATTCATCAAATAATAGTAATAAGGTTTATTGACGTGCAAGATATAATGTAAATTTTTAACCGTGAACGCGGTGCAATTTAGAGTAGCACCTCAAAAGATGAAGCGTCAATAATAGTGTTGTTTGAGATTTTGATATAACAACAAAAAATATAATGCAAAACGTTTGCATTTAGTTGATACATTAAAATAATAATACGTTAAAATAGTATTTACTTTTTTCAGTATATGAAATTTCTTGAAATAACATTTCAGTTGTAAGAAAATTAAGGTATCAAAATTATATGTCATTTCTATAAAATTATTCCTTTCTTCGTACATATCGTCTTATTATTCACTTGACTAATTACCCTTTTCCGATTTACTTTCCCGCACACAGCTGGAGAAAGAAACTCGATTCATTCTTCCGAAGCGTGCGGGCAATTTAATCGTTGATAATTACGCAACCGTGCGATAATTAGCGTCTGTGAATCACGGGTTTCGATATAGCGGATCGAGAGTATACAATTTAATCCATGATTCGAATTGCCGCGGATCGATCCCGCATTTTGTTTCCTTTTGCTATCTGCATAGCATAATTATTATTAATTTTTCCCCGGCTTTGCTCTTCCAAATAATATCGCCGACGGATTCTTGTCGGAGAAAATCAATACCCAGCGCATCCACTGACAGCTGAACGAATCGAGTTAGTTCGCAACCAATTACGAGCGCAAAGCTCCACCCGGCGAAAGAAACTCGGCCGATGGACCCGAATGATTTACGAGCTGCTCGTCGTTGCCCTTGAGGCATTGATATCCCAATATATTTCATCGACTTGTTTCCCAATGTTCAGCACGCAACTTGTGTCATGATTTGCGGAACGTTCCGTCGGGCCGCCTTGAATTTCCGACACGCCCGCTGGTTCTGACGGACGTGATAATTTCTATCGAATTTAAATGTTAATTAGTTGTCGCGGCTACAATGACAAAACAAACCAACTCGAGCGGTGGGTTAAACGCGCGCTGTCGCCGGCAGTCCTTCGGCCATCACTTTTCGAGACAGTAAAATTAAGATGGAAACGGACCGGCAATAAAATTTCGGCAATCAATTTTGATATTAATCAAAATTGATTGGAGAGCTGATCTCAAGACTCAGATGTCTCTTCTAAGTGATATCTGACCGCCAAAATAAAATTAATTGCTATTACTTGAAGATGTATTACTCATCGAAACATTTCGGCTAAAACGTACACTATGAAGAACACTATGAAGAAATCATCAACTATTGTTTATTGTATCTTTCTATGCGTTTTACGGCAAAGACACAGTGTAGCATAGTAAATTTGTTCATCCTTGTTTAAGGTTGACAAACAATAAGGATGTAATGAGTCTCTGTATTACACTGCGCTAGAAAACGCCCTTTGTCGTGTGATTTTCAGTAGTGCATGTAGATGGAAATATATATGACGAATTTAAAGATTTAACAAAATCAAAACGACATAATTAATATTACGTATATTAAAGAAATGTGTATAGCAAAGAAAAATTAAAAAATACATAGAAAGGACAATTGTGATAAAATATCCAAAAATTTAGTTAGATATAAATCTAGAAATAATTTTGTTGGGTTATCAAAATTATTATGTAGAACGTGTAAGCATAATAAATAATGCTACAAAAAGTGTTGATATTCTAGCAATCAGCTTGAACGTTTTGCATAATTATTTTAGTAACAAAATTATTTTCAAGTCTAACTAAATTTTTAGAGATTTCAGTAAAAGTCATTCGTCCTGTACAATATTGTTACCGTACAATATATTAATTACTTAATAAGTAAGTGCACAATAGTATGTAATGAAATATAATGTTCCGTTATTTCCTTTTTATTATTATTATGCAAGACATTGCCTTTATCGCTTTAATTTCCAATGTAATATTGGTATACAGATATAAATGTTATAATTGATGACAAGTAAGTCTACAGAATATTAATTTACGAAAAATATCCGACATCAAGAAAGATAATTTACTCGCATATCAGAATCGTTTATTTCATCATTATGTTTGTAATATTCACGTTGTGACATTACATATTGGATAACGAAGAATATAAAGTAATCTCCATTATGAATGATTCTGCGAAAGTCCGATTGAAGATATCGACGCTTTCTCTGACTAATTGCATTCGCTGATTACCGGAAAAGGTTAAATTATCGAATATTTTGAATAGCAGTAATAAATATGTTTCGTGCGCTGAGTAAAAGCGAGTTATATGTTGCAAGAAGATGCGATCTGGTTGCGATCGGTTTAAGGTGAAATTAATGAGGAGAGCTCTGAATGAAGATTACAAAGGAGGTCAGCGAAGAGTCACTCGTGTTCGTCGTTTTAACCGTCGCAACGTGACGTCGACGTTTCGTGCGCCTCCTTTAAACTGGTTAAGAGTAAAAACGAAAGATACGAGGAGTAGGAGGAATGTTTTCGGAGAGATTTCGGCAACTTGTAATCGCGGCTTCATCCGAACGCAAAACGTGCGTGTAACAACAATGACAAGAGTAGCCAAGCCACATGGGACTGTATTCCAAAATATTTTCTTACGGACGCTTGCCGACGTGATAATAATTTTATGTAAACACGTGTCGAAACGGGAATGACCACGCGACTTACGAGATCATGTTTGACTTCGTAAACGTTTTATCCTCTCGATACTTCAGACCCGAAAACCTCTTTCAGGACGCGGCGACGAAATCGTTCGGATCGACAATTTCGCTCCGCTAATTTTTAAATGTCCACACCGCGTATTTATTAAGTTTCACGATCTCTTTGAGTAATAATTAAGTTCGCCGATAAACGATATTGACCCGCATCCGACAAGTATAATTAATAACTGGCCTTCTCCGGCACGGAGGATGATTCCCGGTAAGCGGTCACGATTTATTCGCTAAAATCCACATACAGGATTCCGTCGCGGGGTAAATCTACGGAGCGCGTGATTTTACATCGTGACGTAAACGTGCGAGCAGCTCGCAACGTCGTTCGCGCTCCGGAATCGGGAATTAATCCGAGTGGAGATTAATTCGAGCCGCGAGAATATCCGCTACGGGATAATTGACACGGTGAAAAAAAGCCGGGAGGGAGAGAGGTCTTCAAGGATGTCCACTCTTCCAGGTGAAGGTGCTTGCAAGAAGCAAGAACGCTCTACGACTTTGACGTTCCGGATTCGTTCCGGTTCGCCGAATTTCTTCACATTACTTCGATCAGTTGTGCTTTCGTGTCACTCCGTTCCCTTTCGTGCCGAGAGAATTAAATATAAATAAATGATATATTAAAGAGAATTGCGAATCGAGACGAGACACGTTCGGTATAATAGAAAAGCGTGCTGCTGATTAACATTTATTTTAAATTATGCTATTTAAAGTATGTCAAAAAAAATACATCGTTACGTATATCCGTTACAAGTTTGTAATTTGACGCGCAATGATTTATGCAGCAAGTTTCTTCGTCGAGTCGAGAAATCATAAAAAGTCTCGCACGCTGTTTTAATTATTCGGCACTCATTTTGTAACGTTAACCTGTGTGTAGATCACCGCCGAGCTGTAAATAACGAGACGACTGTAGTTTGTAGGTTTTGCAAAACAGAATAAATTGCAACGTGTGTACGGTAATTTGCTATAAGCACTCCTCATGGACACTGATTTTCCAACGGTACTCTAATTTTCTTCAACCCTGCGTTAATTGCGACTCTGCGAAAATAGTTGCACGCTAAAAATATGAATATGTAATCGGATCAGCGATTGCTGCCGAGAGCAAAGTCCGGCTACGGCCGCGCGTTTCTGCACTTTCGTTCCCTCCGACGAGAATCGAGTATCACTCCGATACATCGTTGCATACGTTGAAATTAGCAACGCCTGGATGCGTTTCACCGGCAAAGTTGCTAGATTATTCAAGCCGTTCCACACTTTGCAATATCTCAAATTACTCCGCACGCCTATCTATTACTTATCTGAACAGGTATACCTGTCAATAACTACATTGTATAACGCAGATCGAGTAACGGAGTAATTAAATGCTAAGATATCGTATGTGTTCATCGTTATTAGGGATTGAAAAATGTTGTCTGAATACAAAGTAAAGGATTTTAAGAGATGAGCTTTCTCTCCGTGTACCGTGATACAATATACGTCCGTAACTAATAATATTCATACTAATAATATTCAGAAATTAATAACTCGTAGATAAAGATCTCTAAATTAATTCAACAATGCTCGCATCTCCCGTTTCTAATTCAGAATTTTTATTTCAATCTAAACAGTTGAAATTCTCTGTCACGGTGCCGGTTCGGTAATCAAGCTTCGCGGTGAATTTATGCCGGGAAGATTCCCCGCAAATTACACCAAGTATAAGCTTGCACCACTGATGGATACCTTTTCAGGCAAGCGGCCTGTGTAATACGCCGCGAGGAATCTTAAATTCGCACAGTGTTAGCGTTCACGGCGGCTCCGGCCTCCTTGGTTGCGAATTAGCAACGGTTCGCTGCCGGGTAGACCTACCGTGCGCTTCAGGTCGCTTCACACTTTCCGCGATTAATCCGTCGGGACCGTTCGTGCCGCCTACTTAACGGCCGGTACGCTCGTTCAAGTAGCGATCTCGGAGTTCCTCGGCGACCTCTTCATGTATCGTGAAACGCCATGGGTCAGCGATGTCAAGTCGTGGCTCGGCAGCCTCGACTTTGCCAACCGACAAAGTCTCTCCCTCAAGTCCCTCTTTTAATCTCCCTCCCCTCTTCGCATTCTTCCTCCTTCCTCTCGTTCACTTCGCGCTAAACGTCTCGATGCCTCACGAAGGTATCATCCGAGAACTTACATACTACAAGTATATTTCGCAAGGTTGCACTATGCTCGCCGTGGAAGAGATATTTGTTTTTTTTTTCCTTTAGAAATTCTTGGCAGCCGACAATGAGACATGGACAATTCGTAATTTGTGATTTATATAAACGCTTATGAAAAGAAATTAAATAATATTTACATGTTGATTATGTAAAATGCCGCAATAGAATTGCCGCAATGATAATTCATCATGACTGGCACATATAGAAATGGATCTGTAATATTTAACGAGGCGTTCTTTCAGTAGTTTTTCTTCAAAGCTTTCCAAAGTGATTGCTCGAGATGTCAAAAATCGTCGTCAACATCAAGTCGACTGGCTCTTCGTGATGGTTTTAAGATAAGCGGTAGCAGCTGGCAAGAGAAATTGACCACCAAAGAGAGAAACCCATCCCGGGAGTTCTTCGTGTCTTCCTTTTTCCTCAGATGAATGTCGCGTGACCACCATTTCGCTGTAACTCTCGATACACTCGCCACTTGGCAAATTTCGAAAGATTGAAGGATGAACATATCCGAGTCTAATAATCAAGATTATTTCAGATGAATTAAATAAATTCAACTCGCTGTTGTACCTATCAATCATGAGAGAAAGCTTGAGCAAGAGAGTAAAGCTTTATATACGTATAATTATTGATAATTATTAAATAACTTGAATAATCTATATGTATAATTATAAATTAAACTTGAATAGTTGTAAAAATTTATATAAGTAACGAAAAACATACTTGTATTAACACATAATGTCTTTTTTTGTGATTATTATTTTTAAAATTTAAAATGTTTTTAAATTTTATTATATTTCTATGCTATGAAAGCTATACTATGAGACCAGTATTATAATTATATCATTTTTATTTTTATTTGTAAACATAAAATGATCGAACTACGCGCTTCAATAATTTCTTTCTCGCGGCAATGTTCTTTTTTTCTTTCTATCGATCGTTCTCTAACGATCGTTAAACTTCGATAAACAAATATTGAGCTCTCACGGAATAAAGATAAAACGTATCGATACAGTGAAAGAAGAAATATCGAATATTATTATTTTCTCATAACTTGATTTTTATTTTTACGAATGCTTGCTCGATGAAAACGGCAGATCGCATTTGAACGCATTACGTAAGTATCTCTTTGTCGAATGCATTGTGCGCGTGAAACTGTAAAGCCTGTTCTACAATAGGGTCGCAAATTGTAAGCCATAAGAAATTGGCCAATCACACTGAATGAAAAAAATAATCGACTATGACTGGTTAATTTCTTGCGACTTGCGACTTTATTATATTATAGAACAGGGCGATTACAACAACCCGATAGTGATCGCAGCATCGTAAGTCTAGGCGAAGACCCGTGAAATACCGGTGTGTCTTCAAAAAACGCGCTCGAAATCAAACACTGGAATCGACTCTCAGAGAACAACGCGCAATATTCTCCGCACCGGCGCTCGATTCTGGATCGATCTCGTTTCTTGCGCTCGCTGCTGAGAATACGTGATCGATTTCGAAGTAAAGACTACGACGGACTGACTTCGCGATTTACTCGGTCTGACGTTACTCGCCGGAACACACTACTTAAAGCTGATTTATCTATTAAACATTGCACAGTAGTGCAATTGAGTCATAGGTCTCTCAAAGATATAAAGAAAGGCTGCTTTAAGAAAAAAAAAACTACAATATGATCTCTAATAATAATATTTTCGTCTTAAAGCACACTAGAAAAAAGTTAGTGCCTTTAGCAAAATTGTTTAATTAAAGCATTTTTTATCAGCAATCAATATTTAATTTACAAAATAAAAAATTACTTCTGCAAAATACATTTTTCTGCTTTGTAAATAACAAATAGTAAATAATAAATAGTTTAACATAACATTTTATAGTTCTGTTCGGCACATTTAAATTTTTGTTTATTAAATAAAACAATTTTGGTATAAAATAAAACGTTAGCTAACAGAAAAAGCAGCATTGTAACTGTTTTAAAATTCTTTAATATGATTGGTTTATACATTTAGATATATACTGAGAAAAAAATTTAAATATTCGCAAACAAATATTGCATGTAATGTTTTCTTCAATATTTATTGGTTAAACAAAAATTTCACTGTGATGATAAAATATATATTTCTGTGAAATATATCTCATTAATTGTAAGAGAATAAAATAGATGATTTATTTGTTAAGGATAACATTTTATTTCGCTGTATTTAAATAAGAATTTCTTTCAGTGAAATAAACATTATATCTCACAAATAAATTTTTAAATATCTTTTTTTCAATGTAGTGACAAATTAAGGGCGACATTAATCAAAGAATTTCATAAAAGTTGCAAAGTTGCTTTTTGTGCTGAACACAGTTATTTCTCTGAATATAATCTATTTCCTCCGATCTGATTCATCACGAAATCCACAAACGCACGAGTTTGTTCACGATCAATCAAAGGAGATTCGGGCTTCCGGTGTTCTTTAAAGCAATCGACCGCGATTCCGCAGACTGTATCAGCATTTTCCACCGTAAAAAAATATTGGCAGTGAAAGGATTAATCGATATCATGCGGTACAAACGAGTCCGGCGAGGCTATCGCGCACGTATTTTTCTTTACGCGCGCTTCCGGTGCGATCGATCCATTGGAATAATTTTCCCACCGTGGCGCAAATAATTACTTTGCTCGCTTATGCGAGAAGCGCGAATTCCTGAGCTCTCGCCGGCGCAGCGACGAAGTCGCGCGCGTTTCTAGATATAGTTTTCAGATAGAATCCACAATCGCGCATGCTGCGGTAGCGGCGGCGGTACACACGCGTGAGAACTAGGGCACTAAAGAGAGAAGAAGCGACAGCGTTTATCAACGCCCGTTAGAATAAGTAAATGAGACGCGCGAGCTTCGAGCGCGTATATATCGCGTGAGTATAACTCATCGGGTTCAACCTCTGGTCCGTCTGATCGCGCGAAGGCGTAACACATACTTATTAATACACGCAATGTAAATAAATCATTAAAAGAGAAAACACATTCCTCTACTTGAAAATACTTCATTCGATTAAGATGTATAAATGATTTTATACGGTATATATATATATATATATCCCTATTGTGAATATAAAAGTTAAAGTGAGTGTAAAACTCGAGACTTAAAAACGTGCGCAAAGAACATTGCAGCTCGATAATTGAGAAATCAAGCAAAGAAAAATTGATACGAGTGAGATGAAAATAGCAGATATAGAGAATACAAAAGGATTATTATTAAGGATTATTATTTAAAGAAATTATACAAGAAACCGAACAAATTTTTTAAAAAAGTAAAAAAGTAAGCTTTACAAAATTTACAAGAATAACAATTTGAAGGAAGAAAATGGCGTTTTGCTAAAAAAAAATTAATTTTATATTATTTTTGTTCAATCTGCTTTTATGTCTGACCTTTATTTTACTTGTTTTTTTTTTTTATATTCCAATCCAATATTTTACTTTTATATTTTACTTTTATATTTACTAATTATTAACTAATTTATAACTTATATTAAATTAAAGAGAGCGGCTAAAGCAAGTTAAAACTACTAGTTCCGCTACTAATACTTATAATATTTAATAAATAATCAATTAATTTTTTACCTAAGTTTTATATGATATCTCTCTTCCTTTTTATTCCAATAAAACAAGCGCAATTTATTATTAAATTAAAATTCGCCCAACAGTTACTATAAATAAATGTAAATAATAGAACAAGAATTCTCCGAGGTGTACGCAGACTCAGCGAGCGCAATCGTATTGCTTCTCCAACATAACGAACTTCTTGTAAGAGCGGCCGCGACGAGCGACATCGCGAATCGAACGTTCGAAAGCGAGGAAGATGCTATGGGAAACCCTGACAAAGAGAGACTCTCTGGCTTCAAACACGCGACTCACGTGCGCATGATCCTTCGATCGCAGGCAAAGAATCGAGTGTGCGAAGATCTGTACGTGAGAATCGGAACGCGGGGCGCTGATCGGGACGCGCCTGAACCGGCTGAAGACGCGAAGAACTCCATCTCGTTCGAGATACATACATCAAAGGACACCGTCGAGAATGTTTACGAAACATTCCTACAGTCTCGATCTCGCGAGAGGTCGACTTCGAAGCGTCTCCGAGGATCGGCCGAAGAAACGGCCCAGAAGAGGGTGTGAACGAACTTGCGTGGCGGGTCGATATTGCGCCACGTTTATTTTAGAAATACAGTTAGAGAGATAACGAGAATCCCGGAGACGAACCAGTATCCGGAACAGGATTAAAGGCTGTTAGATGAGGGGCATCCTTCGTTTTGCAGACGCGTGCGACTCGCTTGCGGTGGGAAAAATGCACGCGCGAAGTCTGTCCGATGTCTATTAGATAGATTAGTGGACCGGTCTCCTCAAAGGAAGATTATTACGACGATATTTTGTTTCTTGTGATCAGGATGTACTATATCCACGCTGTGGATACAGTTAAGTACGATAGCGAATCGATATGCATAATTTATAAATTTGTAGAAAATAACGTTACTTAATTTTTACGGTCCTTTGCCGATCCTTATCTTTGACCGGTATTCATAGTTTTATTCATTTTTATATTTGAAATCATGTTAAGATGTCATAAACAAATCGCAGAACCGTATTAATGTCTTAAGATATTAATTAAGACAATCTGGAAATGAGAATGAACTATAAACATTAGCTTTTGTCTTCTCGTTTCTTATATTGACACATCAATTTCAAATCGGAGTAAAACGATTTTTAGACAATCAATATTACTGCACAATATTATCGATTGTCTGAAGGTTATATTGAGCTAGACTGTTTATTTCGAATTGTTTAAAGGCGATATTAATAATATTTTACAAAATAATTATACAATGATGTTGAATTATAAAGGATGCCAAAAAACACAGCTATTCGAATATTTAAGCAGCCTCTATTATTACTGAGCAGACGCTCAATATTATTGTACAATTTTGTACAATATTATTAATGCCTCTTTCAAAACAAACAGTCTAGAGAAACTCAATGCAGTTTCTAGACAATCAATAATATTGTGTAATATCAAATATTATGTAATAATATTGATCATTTAGTGGCTGCTTAAAGTCTAATGATTTGCCTGGAAACTTGTGCGATTTGATACGAGAACGACCCATATACGTTTGTTACTCCGTAATCTCCGCTAAAAGAGAAAAAAAAAAAAATCTAAAACGAGCAATACGTCACGCGAAGCAAATGCGGTGCAGCTGGCTGCCACTAATCCTGAAAGTACACACACCGGTGTTTCCGTGTCCCGGTACCAGGATAGCACGAACGCTCCGGCCGGGGCCGCGATAGCGTCCTAGAGTCGAAAGGCACACACCGACTCTCGTACTCTCGTGTGCCACGCTATCACCGTCGGCGTATCAGTGCTTCCTTGGTGCGCAAAGTGCCACGCCTTGTAACGACACGGCACACAATGCAGCGCTTACACGATCGTAATAACGATGCCTGTTGGATATCGGCGAAGAGAATTAACTGATTATTCGTTCGGGACACGTCGACAGACGTGTCCACTGGCAAAACCTTCGAGTACGTCTACTTATTTATTTCAAATACGTTACCACCGATGCTTTATCTCCGTGATAGATTCGACCACGTTATTCTGCATTTCCTAACATATGTTCTGAGACTCGGTCCAGTCACGATTGCCGTTAGAATGGTAGCGGAAGATTTTTACTTAACAACAATTGCACCCGCACTCAAATTCGTGGCTCTGTCAACGTCGCTTTTGTAATTGCTTTTTACAAAAAGAAGCGTAATTTCTTAGATAATAAATTAAATTATAATGCTTATTTTGATAAAATATTAATATCTTATAAAAACATTGAATTTTATTTTTCATTATTATAGTTTCTTCACACACACATATGTATACAATTTGTAACTATATAATGTATTTACTTGAATTAAATTTTTTTGAAAATATGAATCTTACTATACATAATTACTATGTATAATTTTTCTCTCCATATTTAATTTTAAAGATTTTATATTGTTGGTCTATAACTTTTCAAAGTTTCTTCAGGAAACATTAGGGAAAATGCCGCATTTCGATATTCCCAGAAGAGGCGTTTTCCATGTAGTGTTTTCCTGACGTTTCCCGAGGCTGTTCAAGATCTGAGCAATTAAATCTAAACAGAGAGATGCGGTATTTCATTCCTTCGCTCCGACAACTTAATAAGTATTATTAATGTGAAATGTGTGCACGCGCGTAAACCAACGGAACAAGCACGCGGACGGCCGGCGCGCAACGCTCAAATCTCTATTGGGACTCAGACAACAATTTAGTAACCGCGGACAAAAGCCGGAGACCACGAATGGCGCACCGATTATTGATTCAACGTCGGCACGGTCCGTTTTGTTGAGAACAATGCGTAAAGTCGACGCCGTAAACTATATATCGCTATGTATACTCCTAAAATCGTAATCGAGCGTTTGCACTATTTCTATAAGACAATACCGAACGCCGGCACTCTCTGCTTACACAGGTATACGCTATTGATGTCGTGCTCGGGTGCGAACATGACCGCGTATGCACGCGACGATACCGCGAAGTCGCGCCACGTGCATAATAGAGACTTTTTGCAATACCGTGTATCCAGATACGGTAAACACTAAAGTCACGTTATTTAATGAAAAGTCAAAACTGCACATGTGTTCGTAGGACAATACTCGGACCGTATTGTCCCTCAGTCATTCTAGAAGAGGCAGGTGCCATTCAAATAAAAAGAAGAAAAGACTAAATAATGTGACTTTTAGCGTTTACCGTATCTGAATACATGGTATTGCAAAAAATCCTTAATGAAATCGCGACGCACGGTATTTCGCATGTTGGATTTCTCTGAAATGATTTTGCGAAATCTCTACTCTCTTTATAGTCTCTGTATCCTTCAGAAAAATTTTTATATATTTTAACTTCACTATCGTGAGGATCTCCCCCCCCCCCCCCCCCCCCCCCCAAAAACAAAATCATTCTTAAGCTTCCAACGAGATTGACGAAAAATTTCTATATAGTATGTTTTTCTTAGGTATGCATTCAAAGAATTATGTATTTGAACTTTATGTCGCCGACAAATTATAATTTCTTCAACAACAAGATTAATCAATTTAAATTGAACCGTATACGTAAGTATCGCGAGATCTGCAAAGTCTCTATAAATTCTACTTCTCAGATATCTTTTAGAAAAAACGTATTTGAAAATTTACATATGAATATCATTAAGTACCAAGATTTGCTTCAATTAAATGTAGGATTCTTTTTCTTATCTGTGTTATCCACTTATCGGTTCATTTTATTATACTTATTTCAGGATATTTTTTATATATATATATATTTTAACTTTACTATCGTGAAGGCCGTCGACAAAATAAATTATAATTCTTCCAAGATTAATCAAATTTAAATCGCATGCATAAGTCACGAAATCTGCGAAATCTCCCCAAAGTTATATTTCTCGAGTGTGCCTTAAAAAAACTTTTATATATTCGAACTTCATATCATAAAAATCGCCGACAAATTATAATTTCTCCAACAACGAGCTTAATCAATTTAAGTCGTGCCTTAAATTAACGTCGTAAAGTAACGCCACATACCAACGGTTGCGGGAATCGCGGTGCGAAAACAATTTGTTTTGCCACTTACCGAGAAACGCCGCTCTTAAGCAGCTCGAACGCGAGCTGCAAAAATGTTCGACATAAATTAATTATTTATTGCTCTTATCGTGAATCACGAGTGCATTTGACATTTTCTAATGATTCGATCGAGGTAATCACGGATTGGTTGAGACTCGAACGAATACTTTGTGTAAGTCGTTTGGCGTGTCATGCCGCTGTATAATGGGTCGGTAATGCGTAAATGTAAAACGTACCTACCGTCAACGTCGTAAACTGCGCGCAATCGCGCGCGCTCTCTACTTTGTTGCATTGAGGTATCTATTACCACATCCCGACTGTATTTATTTGTTGCCGAAGGTACCCATTGCAGGCATGCCGAGGGATAATAGTAATAACCGCGCGGCGCGGCGCGAAGAAATAAATCTAAAGAACACACCCTGTATGAGTCAAATTCAGTGAAGATATCTTACAGCGAATATGGGCGCGCATTCTTCAACGCGCGTAAAAATCTTTTAATAGCAAAATTAAACTTTACCATATCTTATCATCTATCATAGATATTAATTCCTCAGCTTCTATCGTTTCTTGCGTACATGGCGTTCATTATATTATCTTTTTAATAGCTAGATATAACCAGCTATTTGTCCTCCAAACATACATATTTGTAATATAACAGTAATCAATAATGCTACTAACAGCCATTAATACATTTTATACATATCTTCATCAATGAACTCAAAACGATTAAAAAAAAAGACTGAATAAGCATTGAATTATTTGTATGTTTTTTGTAATATTGTTAAGTTGAAATTTATTTCAGAAAAATCGAAAAAGTGCCTTGAGAATTCTATTTAAGAATATTTTAACTCAATCGATCGTGATAATAAAGTTCATAACGTATAATTTTTGGATAGGGAAAATGCAAAATTTTGTCTTTTCTCCTTGTCTTCAAATTTCTATTTCCTGCATTTTATCGTCATAACTTTTTTCAAAAATGTATATAATTTTATGCATAGGATTTTATGTGGAGAAATTCAAACTTCCTCAGGAAAAACCAAAACTCTGTTAATTATATCAAAATCCTAAAGATAGTATGTCAACATCATTAAAGCTTTTTCATTGTATCCATTTCGATATAATAAGAAGTATAATTTTACGAAAGACACTTTCTTAATATAAAATACAGGTGCGATATAGACATTAGTTTTATGGCAAATGATCGAGGAAAACGAGAATATAAAATCGAAGCCAGAAGGAAAAACGTTTTGAATAATCCTATACTGTCGTAATACAGATTTCAATAATCCTATCAAATCTCATGCAAGAATAATCTCAATATAGACCTATCGAACATATATTATACATTTTCTCTTCTTTATTTGATAGTCTGCAATAATGCGCCATGATAACGAATAAAACCTAATTAAAAAAAAAACTAAGCTTTATGAGATAAAAAGGTTATGATAAAAAGTAAAAGTGTACGAATGATGAAACATTGCAAGGAATGCGTTTACTAAAAATATTAAAAAAGTAAACGTATAAAGATACGGAGAGGAGTAAATGATTGACGATGTGTTCTAAAGAAAATCTAAAGAAAATCGTATGAGTATGTAATTATAAGCGCACCCCATGGATTTCGATTAAAAATCTACAACAGACAAGCACAGTACGTTTCGGCATTAAAGAATAATTGCATGCAGATCCTGCAAGCGCGACGGTTTAATATCGGCTCGATCATGATATCATTTTCAACCCAGTATTAACCCACACACTGGATCTGAAATGTATTTTCGAGGCATATCTTACATGATAATTAACAACTTCCGTTAAGAAAATTATTCCCCGAAAATATCCGAACTACTGTGTAGATGATCGCGAGATGAATATCTTTTCACTATTTTGCATCTAAATGCCATAATTAAATAAAGATAAATTACTTTACATAGATGTTTACGTGGCTATTGACGTTCGTTTTCACGTAACAACATTAACAAAGCGTTCTCGTTGAAACAACTGTGTCGCAATATTAACCGCTCGTCATACAGATACTTAAAGTTTACGAACCAGGCATTCGTTTTACGATAAAAATCACTTCCGCCCGACGAAGATATTCCGCTAACAATGCTCATATAAGCTTACGATATTTTTTGCTTATGCGACGAACAGTACTGACGATTCTGCATCCAGCAATAATAAAATACTATGTCATTAATCCACAAAAACGAAACACGAAAGTCACATCTTGTACGTATTTATTAATCTTCAATCTTTCACGACAATTCCTTATTCTTAATATAAAATTTCACTAAAGAAAGATATCATGTAGGACTTTCAATAATGGGAAGAAATTATTTTCCCCCAAAAAATCAGTTTCTTATAAAAATTGGATTTAATGCTGTTTTAACTTCCTAGTTTTTTAACTATTTTTTACACAAGCTTAAAATGAAAATTTTATTAGGATAAAGTGACGATTTAAAATTAGAAAAAATGAAATTGATTAAACATGGTTTATATCCAACATGAGATTAATCGCTTTCCTCAATAGCTTTCACTCGCTTAGATTCAATATTTTTAATTAACGAAAAATCAGTTGCAAGCGGTCCGTAGAAACGAAATACGAAGAGCCCGGGGCACGCTGTACAAACTGAGGCTAACGACGGGTCCGCGGATAATAATCCTGGGTCGTTATTCCACAACGATGAAATACGAAACTTGGGTGGCGGAGATATTCCACGAAGTATTACTCTCGATAAAGCAACAGGGGAACAGCATCCGGGCTCGTCCTCTTCATCCGCGCGATGCGCCGTTCTCTAAAGGACCGCCATATCCATATCCATTATCGTTACGCTCCACAGTTCTCTCGCCCACATGCGTACCTGATGTGTATGCGTGGCTTTCTTGTCTCGCGCGTGCATTGCGCCCCTGAAAATTTATAGGGAAAACGCGGCGAGATAGATCTCGCATTCATCAGGGCGATGATTTAACGCGCCGCGCCGAGATAAGCTATATAAGCGCGCCACGTGGGTGTCTCGGAATCGTCGTGCCTTTTCGAAACCAGAGAAATTAACCCCTCGTTCTCATGCCTCTCACGTTTGAACAATGGCACTTATTTCGTCTGCAATAAAGACTCTTTAGGAAATTGATTTGATAAAAACAAATAGGTATAAGCATAGGATGGTTATACATTTGTGTGAAATAATAGAGTTGCGAGATCATATTTTTAGACGGAAAATGTTTCTTCGAACGATGTAAGTATATCAAATGGTAATGTTTATACGGAAAGAATAATTTTGCTGGATGTAGATCTGAAAATAATTTCATTAGACCATCAAAATAATTGTGTTGAAAATTCAAACTGGTGCTAGAATTCGACAATTTTTGAAGGATTGATCTTTATTTTTTGGTTTTCAGTATAATTATTTTAATGGTTCGACAAAATTATTTTCAAATCTGTATTTAACAGAATAGAATCGTTATTTATGTATAAGGAATTTGAATCTTAGTATATATTTTTTTAAATAATACTAATTAAACATTACAGTAAATAAATAAATATCAATTTAAAAACAATAGTTAAAGTAATAATTGATGATTTTTGTGCCGAATAAATATGTTTACCTTTAGTAGATAAATATTTAATTAGTATTATTCAAACAAGCATTTATTAAATTAATTTAATACATTTTTTAGTGTACATAAATAGGAATTGCAATCTTCAGTTTATGTAACTTTACAAAAAAACACAATACGCTGTATATTCAAGTTTCGATATCTTTTAGGGTCAAGTGATGTGATAATCAGCTGAAGAACGCATTGCGAAATTACAGATGAAGGAATAACGATATTCTTATAATTTCGATATTTTTCTCTCATTATACATATTGCGCAATAGAGAGATGAGATCTCGGCATCTTTCGCGTATCAATCGTACATCAGCGCTTGCGCTTATTATCATCAATTTGCGCTTAATATCCCGGCCGCCTTCTCGCTACGAGTCATCGTTATTAACGCGCGTTTCGCCGTACATCCCGCCGCGTTCCAGATCGTACGCTTTCGATCTCGCGGCGCCTTGCAAAAAAAAAAACACACACACACAAAAAAAAAACGAGAGATAAAACAAGAAAGAAAAGAAAACGCGTACAAACGCACTCGAGGCAAACGGCGCTCTCCTCCGGATCTGGGTCTCCTCGTGCGCGCACCTCGAAAAAAACAGGAGGTAGCCTCCTCCTCTCCCGCGAGGAAGATACGTGTCTCACGCTTTCGACCCGACAACGTGCGTGCACGTCCACGCCAATTAATGGCTTTCGACTTTTGATTGACGTCCCACCGATCAGCCGTACACTTGTTGCACGCTGTGTTTCACGGTAATCGGGACGGGCACGTACGACTCCTCCGTAATTGCAGGGATAATGCACGGGCGTCTCCTCCTCGCGGCGCGCATGTTACATCGCGATGTGCAGCCCGAGATGCGGTCGTTTTCGTCGAAGCCGCGCCGCGCCGCTTCGTTTCGTAATCGCTGCGTACGAGAACCGAGAACCGCGCCACCAAACTTTACGAGCCGATGCCGAACAATAACTTACCTCCTCTCTTCTTTTTTTCGCGCATAAAAATAAAGCCTCTCTTCGGTCGTGTAATTAAATCGGCGATTGTACTTTCGTTAAATCGAAGCGCATTACCTGATCACGAGACGCTATTACGAGATAAAAATTGATGTAAATATATAATTAAACCCTGATGCCCGGAATGAAAGTATGATCACTTTAAACTTTGGATTTTCCTAGTGAAAACTTTTTTCCTTGAAAGAGAAAATCTATGCATACGTTAGAAAAATTTATGTTTCTAATAAAAAAAAAAATACATAATTAAGAAATTAGAATTTGCACGTTTTTTTTGTAAGGATCTCTGAATTTATGTAAGTTGCGGTTATCTAATTTAGGATCTTGTTTCTTAACGACAGTATCGGTATCGTTACGTTATTATTGTGCAGGTACTATTAGGTGTTGGAATTAATTCGTAGCGTTTTACAAGTGATGGGAAGTACTTTCATTAATGTATTTTTTAATGCTCATGTGAAATAAATAACATTCATTAAAAACGCTACGAATTAATTCCAACACCTAATATATATATAATAGTAAAAAAATTGTGCTATAGCAATATAATAGCAGTATTGTCGTTAACAGTTAAAGAACAGGTCTTATTTATATTTCATTGTATTTCTATTTTATTAGTACGAAATATATAGGCCAATGTAACACAGGAAGCAATACATCAAAAAGACTGCAATACTTCTTTGTCAAACAGGTAAATTCAGACAAAAACTATTTGTGCATCTCAATATAAGGACACTGAATCCACCCAATTCATTATCGTTAATGATTGATGTTTTGCTACCGTACGTCATCGCAATCCTTTGAAAGCAACTTGCCACTCCGTGGTGCAACGCAAATACATCACCTTGAAGATATTTACCGTCTCCTGCTTCTTTTTCTGCTCATCGATTCGGCGAACGTCCTTCCTTCCGACAACTCATGTTTCTTGGGCTCTTGTTATAGATGAATTCTTGATGAACACGCTCGCACGATGAACATATTAGGAAAAGCGCAAATTTAATTTTCAATTCGCGCAAAAATTGCATTACATAACTTCTATAATATTTTTTCATTCATAGAATATAGTGAATGTTCATAGAAAAATATTTTACTTCAATATTTTCATATCGCAAACATTCTAATAAAATCATGTAAAATTATGCAATAATATTATTATTTTAAATATTAGAATTATGCGCACCGTAAAAAATTGAGATAATCATCATCAATATGGTTAATTCTCGTGTATTTTTTGCTATATGATTTGCATATATCGATATTCAATTTTGATATTGACAGTTAAAATATTGATCGAATCGAAATGGAATGGATTAATATAAAAACCTTGGTGTTATTTAGAAGTTGTTATATCAGGAGCCAATATTGCATCGCGATCTTCTTTTTTTCTATTACTTAGTTTTAATAAAAAAAACAAAGATATCGCCTTATATAGCAAAGATGCGCCAGTCGTGCTACCATTTCAAAATAATTGTCACGGTTCATCGAACAATGAATTTGTGCGCGCTTATTGAAGCCTGTCAATAGCTATACAGAAGCTGGTCTCGTGGTAATTATAATGAAAAATGGTTTCTTTTTACCAGCAACAATTTTATGAATTTTTTGCCAAACAATTCGCTTTACGTGAGTAACGTCTTTACGGCTGAGGGACAAGCGCATCGCCTTGAAGGGATTCTCTCCTTTTCATTTCACATCGGCGTTGCGCCGCGGTGTGGTCGGCCTTCCACTCGATGGAAAAGTCAGCTTCGGTTCGGTCGACCGAGAAAAAAGACGGCGACGGGTCCTTGAGACGATCGCTTATTAACTTGTCAACCCTTCCAAAATCTCGAGACGAACACTGGGAATCAGCCTTGGGGTTATTAAAACGCGAAGGAAGCGTGGAACATTACGTTTCTCTTCTTCATCGATGGACAGAAATTTGTACAAAATAAATATCTTCGTATAGAAACATAACGCGATACTATAATGTATGCGACTCAATAATATATCTATTTAATCATTTATTTATAACAGTGGTTTCATTTTATACAATCGTTCTTTGACAATAGCACGGAACGATTTTATACTAAAATATCTGTGTACAAATTTAGTTTATTGATCTGAAAATAATTTTGTCGGATCATCAAAATAATTATGTAGGACACTGAAGCATAATGAGCAATGTTGCAAAGTTTTAACATTATAACAATCAGTTTAAGCTTCCGCAAAAACTCATCCATGTAAAATATAATTATTTTGTATATAGTTTAACAAAATTATTTTCAAATTTACATTTAATTAAATTTTCAGATACTTTAATAAAATTTTCTTTCCACGTATTATTTTTCGTGTACTTGATTATCGATAAAAAAAAGAAACTTATAGGATAGAGAACATCGTGGCGCGGCTCAATACGCGGCTTTGTGGTTGAACGGGAACGCGTTTAGCTGCACAACGGATGCGATCGGATTTAGCCGATTATCCGCGGGTAGCACGACTTCGCTTATGCAACCGGTCCTACGTCGTCATTGGCGAGCTGCGACCGTTAGTCTTCCAATATACGAAGCAAACACGCCCGGCCGGCTTTACTGACGCTGACAAACAAAGTTAATAAGCAATACTGAGAGTGTTGTATCACTAGCCGTTAGCGATACGCTGCAGTAACATAATGGTGCGCGCAATGATCGGCCGGCGTTTGAATCAGCCGTTCGCATGTCAGTAGGGCTTTGTGCCTATCCATGTAAAATCGATAAATAGTGACGACATGGCGGTACATCGAACGTAATTAAATACCTGATCGAGACTTCTATTTCAATCTCCGACAGTATCTCTGTTTTATCACTATTTTTGTGGTGTAGGTTGCTTCGAGCAAAAGAGAGAAAAAACAACGTTTTTTTTGTCAGAATATGAGATAGAAATCAATTTAAGTGCTAAAGTTTAAAGTATAAAAAAATTGCAATTTAAGAATTATAAGATAATAATGTTGATACGAAATCCCCTGAGTTTTTATTAATTTAGTCATAGCCTTTTGCGCTAATAATTCTGTCTGTTACATAATATACAATACATAATATGTTGTAAACATTTCAACGCTATTGTACATTTTTTTCGTATATAATATATGGGATTCATTTTAATCTTAACGGACAATTTTAAAAAAATTATTCCAAGTAAAACGTACAATAGTGACATACAATGATGACTCTATACCATATAATTTTTATTTATTGTTTGAAATATTTTAAAATTGTATATTTTCGAAAGATATTTATCTGTCAAAATAAAAATGAATCACTCTGTATATCGATTACTTTATCTCGTACGTAAGGTATACATATTAATATTATGTGAAAGTTTCATTTGAATGAGAGAGCCTTTGCACATTTCGATTGATTAATAACGCATGTTTCTACGCACAGTGGGGCGTAGTAAAGTAGTATGCCTGGTTTTAATCATTACATCTCGATTATAATCATTACATCTCGAAAAATAATTTTTCGTAAGGACACAAACACATAGATTAATAATTAATAATTCAGCCAATAATGCAGGATACTAATTAATTAGTTTACAATAACAATTAATAATTTAATCGTTAATAAAATATTATTAATAAAACTAATAATAATTAGCAATTTAGTCATTAATATCTCATTTTTATGTACGATCAAAATAATATTTCACAAAGAAGATATTAATTCAACTGTCTCAAGAGTTGAGAAAAAACACACCTTGAATATGTGTCTTCTCTTTATATACATATTATACATATTATAGCAGTTAGTCACTTAATAAAAACTTAATGAGTTTAAACAGTCAATCAAAAATAAATAGTATAAACACACATATACAACACACACAGATTGAGCTGGCAGTCAAAAAGGATTATGACACCCATACTTTTTCTAAAAATATTATGATCCATATACATGTCTCATTTTTATTATAAATGTGCATATGTATTTAAGTATACATAACGTAAACTTTATGCAACATGTGCACGTTTATCAATAAAAGTGAGGTTCTAGATATCTGTATCATTTTTTAATAATTATTAAAATGATAAAATATATAAAACGTATTTCAACATGATAGTAATGATTATGTTTTTTATATAAAATGTTTTTATATCTCTTAAATGATAAAATTAATAACATAAATTAATAAATTTGTGCCATTTTTTGGAAAAATCGATGTAGAAAAAACATTTTTATTGGCACGATAATTTTAGTGTAAATTACTTTAAATTGTAACATTTAATTATCATGTAAATCTCTTTCTTTATGCTTATGTTCAAATATCGCTTATATTTCTTGATGACGTAACAACTATCTAACATATCATTTGTATCTCTTGCTTATGTCAATAACTCCGGAATGTCAGAAATTAATCCTCATTAACGAGCTAAACAGCAAGCGGAGAAGCATAACTAATTATATTATTAGACCAGCGGTACCGTCGGCAATAACTTTTCTTAGAAAACCCGTTATTTTATATAAACTTCTAACGTTTCTAAGTTTTTCATTTTTTATCGATGTATCATATTAATCGCTCGCTTTCACAAACAAGAATAAAAGAGACATTCTTAATCTCTGACGTTCCGGACTTATTGATATAAGCACGCTCCCCCCTCTTATAAACAAATAATATGTTGGATATTTATTACATCATTAAGAAATCTAAATAATACTTGGATTGTATAAAATAAAATTGACGACGTTTACATAACGAAATCAATTAAACAATTCATTCCAATTAATAATAAGATCGACCAATGTCTCTCCGTTTAAATCTATCTATCTATCCTTATCTGCGTCCTACGAAATACAAGAGATTGAGAGAACAGCGTCTTTCAAAATTTTCGCCCCGGGGAATCCAGCCTCCGGGACGAATCGCGGAAAAACCGGAGCAAACTCGAGTGCCACCATGACGGGCGATCGCGGCGAAGTGAGCGCGGTCCAGGAGAGCGATTGTAGCTTACCGTAGCTGCACGCGCGCGTACACGCGGACGTATCTCACCAACACACACACACACACACACACACACACACACACACACGTGCGCTCCTCCTGTAGGCTCGATAGTTAAGGAACGATGCGGATGGCAGGAGTGAAAGGCCCACGCCCGTGCCTCGGGCTCCTCGGCAAGGGCGACTGGCCCCTCAGCACGCGCTCACTAGCACACACGCACCTACCGTGTATATGTGCACACGCGGCACGCACACACGTACGTGTGTATCAGCATACGTGCCAGCATAAGAGGCCATCCTCCGCGAACTCGAGCGCGGACTTCTTCGGGCCGAGCCGTTCTCTCCGGCGCTCTCTCTCTTTCTCTCTCTCTCTCTCTCTCCCTTGCGCGCGCGCGTGTATCAAGCATTCTTATGCGAAGTAATTTTTTTTTTATGATATGATTTAATGGATTCCTTCATTCATATAAGGCGCCGGAGTCGACGGAAAGTGAGAGAGAACGTATTGATCCTGAGGAAGTTTTCTCGCTGCTCGGGAAAACGCGCATGAAACATGGAGAAATTATGTTACCTATTAGGATATTTACGGAATTAAAAGTAGGATAAATTTTTTGACAATAAGCATAATATCGTTTATCGTTACACGAGAAAGGTGCTAGATTATTTTTGAAATGAAACATTTTTTTATATTTTTCTATTGCAAATATAATACAATTTTTATATTTTTGAGTTATAATATAATTTTTGTATTTTCAAATCTTCTTATAATCTCTAAGCAAAACTAATCTTATCCATGTAATACTATTTTTGTTTTTCTTTTGCAACGAACATAATTTATCGTTAATTTACAATAGCAACTTTACTATATGATAACTATAATTTAACTTAATTTTATATAATTATAATTATTAAACACAATTATTAACGTGATATAAGAATATAAACTGTTTCAAATTAACTCGTAATGAGAGTAACAAATAGACGAAGGGATGTTTTCCCCGCTCGTACATAATTCTATTACGAAATAATTAATTGCACGCGCACATTGATGAATCAGCTTCTGCGATTTCTCATTGCAGAAGCAGAAGTCACCTGATGTTCGCATACCCCGCTGAGGATCGTACTGAAAGGCGAAGAGGACACGTTCCCAAGGCATACTCTGTATCGATAGCATAATGCAGCCGTACATCCCGTTTAACCCGTTAGGGAGTAACTCTGCAAAAATCATATCGCTCTTCCACACTGCGTTTATCCACTAGGTCTAAGAGCAGGTCCGTGATGATCACCGATTGGGTTATCAACTTCATCGATATTAATAACTTCGTGCGAATGCTTCTCGTTGTTTCATATACGTTCTCTTTATCACGCGCTCGATCTATTTGTGAAATACACACAGAGTTGTTATGAAATTGTGATGCTTAATAAGGTTGATTTTTAGTAAAAGAAAATCTGTACTATTACTATGAGTAATGTATAACAAAAAAGAAATGTTTAGATTTAAAAATACATAATTATTATAATTTAGGAAAATAAATAGTCATTATATATACAAGAATAAATTATAATATAAATAATATAAATAATATTGTAATTTAGGAGAATCAAAAAATTTTATAACTGTAATTAATTAAAAATTTAATTATTTTGTTATTTATATAGCAATCTATAATATGTCGAAATTTCGCTTTCTAAATTATTTCACGTTTATCGTTCACGATTTATTGTTAATAGGTATATTTCGATTACTTTTATTACGATGACATTTTAACAGTCTGTAAATTTTATTGCATAAGTATCAATTCAATATCTTTTTCTAAATAATATTTCGATACCTTAATATGTATCACGACATTTTGAAATGCCATTCTTACTGCTCAGAATCAATATATTTGACATTTCAATAATTTGTTAGACATCAAATCTTCTTAATATATCTATATCGTGAGCCCACACATTATTCTCTAGTGATAGGCATTTGTAACCTCAAGCACGCCTCGAGTTTCGCAATTTTCCGGACGATGTCAATGACTGATCAGTGATGATCTCTTCAAAATTTACCAATCCCAAAGCACATCCCGGAATCTACAAAGGTTGTATATCAGATGAAAATAATCTAATACAACATCTCAGGGAGATCTTTTTAAACGATTATTCAACAGACACAGTGTTCCTTAATGATCGAATAGCCTATCAATCAGCCACGTATATTGCTATAAAAAGCCGAGTTCTTCTTGATACAATATTCGATAGGATGATTCTTAACAATGCGCTGCCCACTCATAAAAAGCAGATGTGTGCTCATAGATTAGTCTAAAAGGCAACCGCTAAAACATATTGGTTTATTATTCGTCAAGCACGTAAATTGCGCGTATTCATAATTCCTCCCCCCACACATACACACACACACACACACACACACACACACACACACATCGCTATACCAGCAAACACTATCTGCTCGCTCCTGAGACAGATTAGATCTGTTTGAGAGTCCTCTCTTCCCCTCAAATCTCTACCAAAACATATGCTGACTAATATTTTTTATTCATTTGATATGATATACGATATAGATACGATGCGCATGCAATCATTAAATTGTTTGTATTATGAACACTAAATAAGTGGTTCTGCTGTGAAACACCATTCGCATAGGATCAATAAATAGAGCGAAATTCATTAGATCTAATGCTACATAAGGCTATTCTCAAGATCAGCATTCATACCTCGCATTTCTCTGATTTTACTTCTTATCCATTTGACTCCATATATAACATTTTGAACAGTCACACAGAACAACTTGTTAATTTAATTAGATGTTATGCTTCTTTAATGCGGTTAACCGAATATTATTTTATCTTTACAAATTTTTATTGTTTGTTTAGTATTATTTTTATTATTACATTTTAATATTTAATGACGTAATATCATATATTCAGAAAAAGAATATGAACCAATATACATTTAAAATCTACTGAAATACACACGTTAGTTTGCAATTGTCTTTCATAACTTATCTTGATCTGAAAGTGAAACAACTTATATATAGTACTAAATAAACAGGCTACATAGACATATATAAGTTTTTTGCTTTTTACTACCCGGTAGTAGTTAATCGTAATATTATTGCGTCCTCGCACATGTCACAGCAATCGATTGCCACGGATCAAATGGAACAATCGGCAGATCGAACGATCGATCGTGTGGGATCTCCTTGATCGCTGTAGGCGACGATACCGGAGGTACAGCGGTCGATCACGGATGAGAGTAGGTGGAGTCGCGACTTCGTTGCTCAACAAGAGTCGATGTCCTCGAGAGTTATCGCGATAAGAAAGGCCATCCTAAGGACACGCCTGGCTCCGAGAAAAGGAACTCGATAACGATCGACATCGACCCTCTTGGTACGCGCTCTTTACGCACTTTTGATACAATGACAAGAGAAAGAAAAATAAAGAAGGAGAGAGAGAGAGAGAAGGAAAGATGGGGAGGGAGAGAGAGAGAGAGAGAGAGAGAGAGAGGGAGGGAGAAATGCTCAATTTTAAAATACTGCCACTGAACAATTCGTTATTGTATAATTGTTCAAACAAAAAGTAATAGTCATTTTAGGATACTTTCTGATAAAAACTTCCTCGCTGTCAAATTAAAAATAGGTGAAAAAAATCTAAACTACATTTTATCGCATTGTATATTAATCGACATTTATTATTAATTCAATTAACATATAGTTCCTTTATTTCAAAAGACAACTCAAAATATTAAATTTCTCAGAAAAGGGAAAATTATTTTTTAACTTGATAGAAAATTATTAACTAATCAAATAATATTGGCAAAAAGAATACATTCTTAATCAAATATTATGTTTTTACCTTTAAAAATTATTCTTTTTAAGTTTTTGTGATTTTGAAAATTTTTTGTGAAATTAAGTTCTAGTTTATCTTTATGATTAATAGAATAATGTTTACTTAATTCATTTATGGTAATAACTCAAAAATAATTTATGAGTTGTGTCACTTTGAAGTAAGGAAACGATATATTACACATTTTCTAATATACTTTTAATATATTAAATACATATGTTGTGTCTATGTCAAACATATCTGTTCTCAAGTATGTTATTAATTCTCTAAAACTTTTGAAGTGAATTATCACTGTAAAGAGTGAAATCTCACTCTTAAAGATTGAAAAATTAAGCCATTTTTTTTCAAGACTGGCTCAATTTTCGCTCTTTAGAGATTCCACTCCAAAAAATTGAGAGAAAACATAAATATAAAGATATACGATATTTTTATAAATGTAATTTATAATTATGTATTTTCACAACTCTTGGTATTCTGATAATAATACTTTCGTGATGTGATGTGCTTGGATATATATAATCAAGAGTTACACTTTGGCTTATTATCTCTTTCCGGTGACGAAGAGTCTGTCGACAATGATTCCGTTACATTTCCGTTTAAGGAGAAATCTGCTAGTATATTTATTAATCTCATGTAACTCACAAAATCATTTACAATCAGTTATCTTTTTACAGTTAATAAACTTGTAAAAAGTTTATCAATAATTTGTTTAAAAATATAATTTACAAAATATTTTAATGTATTTACATTAAATTTAATCTTGCTCCTTTTTTTCTATAAAAATTATAGAAAAAATGTGTTTGCAACAAAAGAAAGTTGTGCAACTGAAAGAATCTTATCGATAGGATTAGCACATACAAAATAAAATTTCTATTTGCAAAGAAAAATTAAATTTTTTTTAAAAGCATTTTTCTATTTTTACGATATCAATTATTTTTATGATATTTCTATATAAAATATTGATTCACTAACTTTGCCTAATGTGATTATGGTGTTTATGAGAGAAAGCAAACTACCAAATACTTCCGCTTGCATATCATATTAAAACTAATTATATGTTATTAGAACTTGTTTCTGAAAGAAGTACGCGATCAACGATTTGGAAATCGCTCGTAGAAATTTCAACACTGTTTTTAGAAGACGTTCGTAGACTTTGGATCGAAAGATCAGTCAGAATTCAAATGATTTAGTAGAGTGATATAAATTATCTATCTGATTGATCTTGTCATCTGAAAATGAACAGGAATCTCTCTTTGCGAAATCTTAAAATAACTTCCCGCGTATCATTATCTATTCCGAGAATTTAATAACTTTCTAACTTATACCGATAGAAATGTATTCGAGCAAATACGTATATTAGTATCTATTTGTATAACCGTTCGTAACGTAATCACGAACTGAATCACAGAGTTCAGTTCTTGCGGAAAGAATTTTAGTTTACAAACGATTAAGCATCTATTGTCAGTAATATGAAATACGTTTTTTAGAATTCCGACTATTGTACAATGCATGCACGGTTAATTATACAAAACGAAAGTACTTATGGAGCTACGAAACAACGTATTTTATTTTGTAATTACCGTAATTTAAAAAATCGCAAGTCGTGCGTTGTACAACAGTCGCTAGTAGGCGCGTACTTTTTGCACGCGTAAGTCCACGAGTTGAAGGAATATGTTAAATTGATTTTACATCGACAGCCTTTCAAAACACGCGAACACAGAAGATCTGGAACTCGATGCACTGTCTTTTCTGTTACGCAGCGAATCGATGCAAAAGCAAAACTTGTCGGGATCAATCATCTCGCCCGGAGAGGTAGAAAGCGTTGCAGTGTTGTTCATATTGTTATCATACATTTGCATGTCTTGTCGCGAAGTCCGGATACTCATACATGCCTCAATAGTCTTATAAAAATGCGATATCAATTTCAATCTCGCAATACACTCACTCCATCATCGATATAATCGGAAAGCTGTCAAATCTACGATTCTTCCACCGATTGCCATCTACAACGGTTCGAAACCATTCAGAATTAAATAGATTAATCCTCCAACATTTTGAAAAGAACGCCTGGCGTTCTATGTTTTTTTAAATGGCATAAAATGGCTTCTTTAGATCAATTTCTTACACATCCTACGTTTCTGAACAACATGCATAATATATCATATCAAAAAGGAATTGAAAGCATTAAATTATGAAGCGTTCCTCTTGATTATTCAAAAAAATAATAAAATAAAAAAATTCTTTCAACATGAATGAATCCCGATTTTTATTAATTATTTATTACATTAATCTTATAAACTCAAGTAATCTATGGAGCAATCTATATTTTTTTATTATACCTCCGCCATTACAGTCGGGACATAATGCGTTGCGGCTACGGTTGTTTTTGCTTGGAAAACTGAATATTCTAGGACAAATAGACATTGAAGAGCTAGAAAACATCGGAAAAGAGCGAAAGAAAAAAAAAAGGATAACCGGTTCAATCGATGGATGCAGATGCAGATATCTTCTGCCACGCTCGTGTGCATTTTGTAAATAACCGCGTAATGACAAGCTACGGAATGGCGACGATGGCTCCGAAAGAGGAGGAAGATAGCAATCGGACTGGGCAACGAGAGTGGGCGAGGCAGAGGAGGAAAGAAGCAGAAGACGAACGAAATTAAAATAACACTTCCATCGTTGACGGGACTCATTTATAGAAGGCCATCATGGCAGCTTCACGGAAATCGGAGCAGGTTTCAGTGACCTTGATATCGTCAACGATGACGTTTCTCCTACATCATGATGATCACGACGAAAGTCATATCGAGTCAGGGCAATTATGCGTAAATACATCTTTCAATATACCGTAATATCAATATATGTAAGATGTAAAATATTTAAATTAAAATATTTATATTTTAAATATTAATAGAATTAATTGCTACGCGATACATTTTTTTAAGATACATGAACATTAATTTAACGAGTCAATTTAACGAATGTTAAAATATTGTATATAAATAAAAAAGTGAAAGATGAATAAATAAAACGAAATCGATGCAAAATACAGTTTTGACATCTAATAAATAAGAGAAAAATATATGAGAATGAAGGAAAAGATGAGATCTCTAGTAGCGCGGAGGAGAACAAGTAAGATTGCAATAGCCGATTTATTTTTAGCATGCACGATATCGCGGCGGAATCGATCGAGACCCGCGGCGTCCTCGGATCAAAACAATCGAAGTAGACACGGAGGAGAGCCATCGGCAACGCGAAACTACGCCGTGTAATCGATAAACCATCTCCGCAACGAGCATTGTGCAATAAAAGAGGTGGACCGCGATATTTTAAGGACTTTCAGCGGTAGACAAACGCCACGAAATTATAACTTGACGAGGAAGCACTACACAGGATACCGCGCCGATAAACATTTTGAAATATCGCGCTGTAACGTAAGAGAGTTGCCTGCGGCTGGGGACAAACGAGCAAAAGGGTTGCGAGAATCGTATACCGATATAGGAAGATAAGTGAGCAAACATTTCACGATGCTGTAAACATCCGTTCTAATTAATTAATCGACGTACATAAATATCTAACCGCGAGCAATCTTTTTAAAATTACGATAGGTATATTATAATTATTTTTCATTAGAAAAAATGCTCCCGACATGAAAATTTATAAATACGTTGTGACATTTTTAACATACTTTTTTATACGATTTAATTCAAATAAAGTATATTTGCTTTTAAAGGTGATAAATATATTTTATGTGTTGCCATCGTTTCGCTTATATGTAAAAAATTAACAAAAAAATATTAAGAATATCAAAGAAATTTTTAAATATTATTTTTAATAAAAAAAAAATCAAAATATTTTTGTTTCATTTTATTCTCGTATAACAAAAGTCATTGGTTATACTCGTAATAAATACTAAGATTGTAATAATAAGTAAGTATAATGTAATCATCGTAAAATTGAAGATAATAAGAAGATCGCGCACAAAATTTTTCACAGCGTCGAATACGGACGTTCCAGTGCTTTGAGAAGAAACGAGTCTGCCGCTGGTTAATATTAATTGGATTATAAAGGGAGATGGAGAACGAGGAGGATCCAGCAGTCATGCGATGACCATGGCGACGGGGATCACTGAGGTCACTCCCGATTGGATCGTGCAGTTTCCACGTAGAAAATCGCTCCGCGTGCTGCAACTGCAACTGCAACTGCAAGCTGCAACGTGCCCCACCGCGGAGTGAATGCCTATTACCGGAGCGAGTGGAAGCGGCACGATCGACAGATCGGCAAAAACCGGGAAAGTCATCGCTACCATTTGTACCCGCGATCTGTGATTTGGCTTCTCCTAAATGCTGGCGCGATCGATCGTTAATGAATAAATAATCAGTTCAATAAACCTGGGCAAAATGCGCGTTCTCTTCAAGTCCCGCCGTTGCATTCAGCGCGTGCAAGCGAGCACGTGGCGTTGCACGAGTGTTCGATAATATTTCTATTTTTAGCGTTCAATCATAATTTAGACACATGCTAACAAGGTTTTGCAAAGATATTAGTCTAGACAAGTAATATTAACAGATCGTTAGAGCGTTGACATCGAATGCCATTTCTTCATAATCATGATTGAGTCTTTCCTCTATATATATATATATATATATGTTTCTTAATACGTAACAGATTCATAAATTTAAATAAATAATTTTTTAAAAACGTTTGCATCCAAAGATTACCAAAAGATTCAGAAAAATATTTATTAATATTAATTTCTTTCAGCTGGTATTGGAATTTTTATTTATGTAAGCGTTTCTAAACTAAATCGGTACGAATATTAGAATAGAATCCAACAAACTTTATTAAGTAGAATATTTCATTCATGTCTAAGGGTACATATACATGTGCACTAAGTGTGCACTTAACGCTTGAAATTTCCCAGAAACTCTATAAATAGCAACGAGCGTTTCACTATTCGCGATCCGGCAAAATATTCGCCCGAGTAAGGCGATCCATTCGTACTGTCTGCCCAGCCTCCGAGCGATCCAGAATCTAATCCGCGCGCGGATGCCCCTGGGCTTAGAAAGGCGTGGTGCCACGGTATCACGTAGGAGAGGTGTCGTCACACGGTGCCCTGGGACGACGGGTTACTAGCGTGTAGGTGGATCTACTACGTTACTGTCCTTTCTCATATTCGCCAGCAGTCCAGTCGTCGTGTCGTCGTTGTCCACCGACCGGTCCGATCACGTTCCGTAATTAGGTCGGACTTTAAATGGACTCCGAATAATCGGGCTGTCATCTCAGCCGGATTACAGCCGGATGGACCACGCCGTGCTACACTGAGAGACCCCGGCAAGAGTATTATCCGTCTCAGTATTACGTCCTCATGACGTAATGACGGGGCGAACATTAAGGTCATCATGGTGTGGTCCAACAGCGACGGCGACAGCGGGTCCGAGGACACGATGAGTCCGTAGAACCGAAAAGGGGAAATCGCGATAATCAACATTACGTAATTCGTGTCCGCACAAAAAGCGCCGACACATTCCCGAGACGTCCGATAGCGTCGACTTTAAACTTCTCGAAGAAACGATCAGCGTTAAGGAATCGCGTGCTTACGGTTCTTTATGTTACGTTTTTAACCCCCCTCAAATTGTTCGCTGAAGAGTTTTGTATCTTGTTTTGTAACTGTTATTGCTAGCGATCGCTTACCCAACTATTCTCATTGTAATCTACTGGAAAAACACATTTTTTTTTTTTAATCAACCGCATTGTGTCAACAAGCGGGAAAAATTATATTTATCGGTATGGAGTGATATTGATAAATTTTTATCTTTACTTCTTAGTAAGAAAATAGTTAATGTTCGCTTCTACAACGTGGCTTTCGAAATCTCCGCCTTTAAATTTCATGCGTCGTCTCTTTCGACGATCGCGACGCGAACCTACGAAGCGACGTTGATCGCGCGATTTCCCAGCGGAGAAACGTGTCACAATGACATGAACATGTATACACCATGAGGGATCTCGTCACCGATCTCGCGTGATCCGACGCAGATAAATCCCAGCATCTCGAGCATCTCCCGAGCTTCGTACGGAAGGATAGAAAAAGAGGGAGAGAGGATAGAACACAAATAGAGAGAAAGAGAAGAAGACAGAGAGAGAGAGAGAGATTAAAAGAGAGAGATAGAGGGAGAAAAGGAGCAAGCATTGTGGCGCGATGATGCAACTGCAACTCCGCCCCAGTTACTCGCGGAGGTCTCGTATACGATGAAGGGAAACAGGGAGAACAGAGAGAGGAAGAAAGGAGAAAGAGGCCGCACATAGGCAGGGCTTATTCACGAGGAACGGACCCGATAAATCCGCAAGATCGTTGCTACCTATTCATTATTTTGCTAAACGTCGATCGCTGAGGCGCCAAGGCCACCGCGCTGCTCTCTACGCCACGGAGATTATTCCGAAATATTACATCGGTTTAATGAGAATGCGTGGGTGGCGCGAGCGTTAAACGCGTATTAAATGAGCCATGTGTATACCTATCCCGATATGCAAAACGTTACTCTGTGCATAATTCATGTTCGAGGATCAGGAATAGATATCCTTCTTCAGAATAAAATTCACGTTTTTCTTGCATGACGTATGGAACGGGGACGTATAATGTAATGCATCATACGCGAGCATTTAACGATGATATAGTAAGCTTCACGAGTCCTGATTTCAACGCATATACATTATCGTGCATAAATGGCGTTAATAGCTCTGATCGGCCGGCATCTAAAACGCCGACGAGCGACATTGTAATGCCGCTACAACACGCAACGCGAAAGGATGAACGCGATCGTCGCTTCGAGTAACGTCTTTCCGGGCGAAAGGAACTAGATCGGCGTGCAAATATAATGCTCTGAAAAGAGAGCCGACATGGTTTAAACTAACAACGGAGTAACGGAGCACAAAGGAAATGCTTTTATGCGCGAGCGCGCTTCGATCAAAGAATTCCCCCGAGTCTCTATCTATCTGAGCGCATGTCGGGGTCGAACTGAAAGTACACAATATAATACAGTCGCGCCGGTGCACGCGTTTCATGATGTATATTTATGATTGCGGCGATCAATTATCTCCCGATGCGATCGTCTATTTAATTACGGAGTGGTATAAATAGATCGTGATAAGCGCGTAAACAGACGGCGCGCGCAACGGCTTGCCCAATGCCGGATCTCACAGCGACATCGCGGTGTAGGAAGATAATATCAGGTTGTACTGTATAATTATCATTATTTATTGACGATTTTAATGTCGCTCAATATCCAGCGATATTCCCCGATAATTAAATTAATTTTAACATTTTCCGCACCGGGCACACGTCGCGTCGCGCGCACGCACCAAACGCATCCATCTGCTATCGCTCGATCGTTATACCGATAAACCGTTAACGAGCTTTATGATTGAGTCGTAAGTTTTGAAGGAAAATTAAAACAATTAGAAACTTAAAACGGGAATTTAACTCGTTAATTGACTTGCGCTTTAAGTTTCCTGGGAAATTAGTAATGATACGATAAGATACATAGTAAATAGTCGAAAAGTATAACTTGTCTCTTCGCTGTAGATAAGATACAAGGATAGAAATGTTAGGTAAATGAAATAATTAACACGAAGAAAATTATATAAAGTTTCGAGCGGCGAGGCGACTCGTCCTCGCGTTTAAAAAAAAATCAAACATTTTATCGCAGACAGAATTAACGGTAAAACGCGTGTGATGATCAACTGTGCACAATTAATAGCACGAGAGAGAAAGAGAGAGAGAGAGAGAGGCGTATCTCTCGCTCGACTTATCGCAGATGGTAGATGCTCTTGCTCGTTAACACTCGTCACAAGAGGAGAGCACAGAAAGAGAAAGAGATAAGGCGTTTATTATAGTTCTAGAGTAAGTCTATAAAAATATACAAATTGAAGAAATCGTGATACAAAGAACGAACAAAAGATTTTACAAGAACAAAATAATATTTAAACACAAAAAAAATTAAATGTTAAAAACATATTATATATAAAATAGAAGATAAAAAAATCAAATTAAACATTAAAATTAATATCAAAATTAATATTAAAATTAATTAAACGTTAAAATTAAATTTAACTATTAAATTGAATATAACAAAAAACTAACAAATTAAAAGAGAGTAGAGAATGAGAGAAAAAGAGAGAGAAAGAGACAAGTAGATAAATTGTTTATTATCGTTCTACGACAATAATATATACAAAGAGAAAAAAAGGAGCAATAAAGGAAAGAAAACAAAATATGTAAAGCAAATAATGTATAATAAAAAAATATAACATAATAAGAGAAGGAGAGGGGAAGGGAAAGGAGACGGGATAGGCGAGCGGGAGTCGAAGAGATTACGCGCGAGCGTGTCGAGGAAGGGTGCCGAGGGGGCGAAGGACGGTAAAATGGTGATAAATTTAGTTTAACGTTAGAACCGAATCGCGCGCGTCAGGGCTGTAGGTGTAGGCGGTTATATTGCATGCGCGGCGACCCGCCGCAGAGGTATTGCGCGCGCGGAGCAGCAAAGGAATTTAGCCTTATAAATCAGCAACATGACTGCGCCGTGCCACACCTTTCCCTTCTTGGGGCAATCACGAGTCGTCACCGTATCGGCAACATCCCCGGCGCTGGCGCGGCGCGGCGCGGCGCGGCGCGGCTCGTCCTCTCGCGCGAAGTCACTCGGTCTCTTACGTGGCGGCCGTAGGGAATCTTTCGTAAACGCAGCCGCGAGAGCACGGAAAAAGATCCAAAGAGGATTCGAGAAGTACTCGGACGCATCGACGTCGGAAAGTAACGGTAAATTCTGTGAGACGATTCTGAACATCGCCTTTGAGGGGTATTTAATTCTTGCAAAAAGTTGAAATCTAATTTAGTATAATTGAAAAGATTATTTTTATATCTATATAAAAAAATGATCGAAGAGTGGGAAGATTTCTTGCGGAACCTGAACTTAAAAATTCAAATGAATGTGATACTTAATTTATTTGATTCCGAGATTTTGTGTAATCAGGAATTGATTGCAATGTTTTTTTAATTTGATCTGATTACTGAAATATTTATTTTCTTTTTAAATTGAAAAATTACGTAAAAGGATCGTTTTGATTTTCTCTATGAAGTGCCGTTACGTGAAGTTTACGCAACAATTTAGATACGCGATACGGAGCTTCGATATAAAGTATCACGATACTTCTTCGCTGTTCTATTCTACGTTTCATTATCATATAACGCGTTAATTGACAATTGCTCGTTATTAAGTGTATAATTACACGTTATTGACCGTGTAATCCATAAACAATTTTTTTTTTTTTTTTGAAAAAATGAAAGTAATATGAATGCTTACATAAAGTTTATTTCAAATGTATTCTTGTAACTTTTGTTCATGTGAATAATTAATATTTATGACTTTAAGTACACTTATAGTTGATTCACCAACTCGTTTATTATTGACATCAAAATTTTCAAATCGTAACACATGCTTAATTCTTTCTCTCGATGATAAAGAAATTTTCTGTCGGCATAAGCGCGTCTTTATATCGATGATGCTTTCCTTGCGGCAGAAGATCGAAGAAATGATTTTCAATGCGGAAACTGAACGCGAAAGTATCGTAAAACGTCCCTTTCGGCAACGAGAAAATTGACTTGACTGATATTCAACTAAAGTCAGGCAAGACGATCGAAATAAATGCAGAATATGACCAATATCGATGGCACATGTAAAAAACAGAATACAAAGCTTCATCTTCGAGTCTCTAATAACGAACTCAATATTTTTATTGTTCACATTACGATCGATTGTAATTAGTTAAAAAATAAATTGCATCAATAAAATCGGCGATAAAAAAAAATATCGATGTCGTACAGTAATATATCTTCTAACACGATTAATCTCGCTCTCGAGATATTATTTATGTTACACGGTATCCATATAATAACATCTTAATTGAGACGTCCAGAGGCGGAACATCGATTTGTCCACGGTGGCCGCCATCGAATCTTAATCATACGTTAACTGCGACGTGCTCCACAGATATCAATAACAAAAAATCGTATATACGTTCCTCGTTAATAAAGTATACGGGGGCGACGGTGCTTCATTAATAATCGCCGTTTCCTTCGTTAATCCGGCGGAGAGCACGGCGTAACGTACATGTACGAGAGAAGACCGGTTCCCGATCGTCTAGAGAGTCCATCTTAATTGGCTCCTGCGGAGAATACCCGTGTGTTGTGGGTGCACAATATACTCCGGTACATACGGTATTGATCGACGTGAACATACGCACGTATGCGTGCATAGTAGCATGCACCTTCGACGAAATCTTATTACAGTTCGAATCTTCCGTAGAAAACCGACCGACCTTTTTTCCCTATTAGCTCTAATGGAAAAGGTGGATCGCCATCAATTCAGGCGATAGTAAACGTGAAGAATAATAGATGTACGTAGGACTGAATACAGAGGAGCAAGATGATGATGGCAACGAAAATCACCGACCGCACGTTTTTGTTGCTTTTACAGGTTTTTATCATTGATCTGAATGGTAACGCGGTTTTTTTTCTATTAACTTGAAATTCAATTTCCTTTCCAAGCGCAGTTTTTGTTGGCGTGAAATAACAAAAAAGAAATCGAATGCGGATTCAAATATGATTTCTTTCTACTTCGTGTATACGTACATACTTCTACGATAGAAGTAAATATTTGAAATTATAATTTTATACTGATCTATATTTCTACGATAAGAGACTTATTTAATTATTACTTAATTTAATTAATTTTATATAAAATACGTATACGTACGATAACATTTTATTTATACTTAATTTTCTGTAGATAGTTTTTTCTAAATAAATTATACAAAAGTATAAAAAATAACAAGGAGTTTTACAATTTTTTTCTGAACCAATAAATCTAGATTTTTAATAGCAAATAAAAAATATCTAGATTTTACTAATAAAAAAAAATTTATGATTTATTATTATCTAAAATATTTAAAAATGTGTAACAGTTATTAGTAATTTCAATGTTTTCATTTTCTTCAAAATAAATGTAAATGTATATAAACTTTGTGATTACAATATTATAATCTGCCTACTTTTTTAAACAATACTGCATATAGAAACTAGAATTAACTTTATGATGCTTCTTATTGTGTATCCTTATTCAAGAATTGTAGTCAATAGAATTTGGCTACATTTTTTATATCATATGTCTTTATTGAAAGATCATAATCAATAAATTTTCTAAGTATACTTTCTTGCATAGGACATTGTACTCAAAAGACATTGCATTAATATAGTTCTTGTACAAATATCCGTTTCTCGTTAATGAATTTAACGTTAAACGTTATGTTAATTATATTGAAAAAAAAATGCCAATTTAAATACATACATACGTTGTTCGATATCAATAACCATAATAAAATGTAAATAACTTATGAATAGACGTCGTTATGTATTTCCTGTTCTTTATAGTAGAGTGTTTCTTACAAAAAAAAAATTGAAAATCATCTACACCTAAGATCGCAAATCTACGGTAAAGCCCAATAATTCAAACGAATCACTGACCGATTATAATCAGGTTTGCTAGAACGGGGATGTACGCGCAGCGGGATTTCTCGAGCGAGCAATTCACACGTTTCAAGATTCAAATTGCTACCGGTACAAGAGTCCGAGTAATGACAATCTTAAATACGGATAACACCGTTCCTCCTATTACGGCGGTATACTTTTCGCACCGTAAAAAAGCAGTCGCCGTCATCGCCGTCGTGTTTCGTCGTGTTTCGTCGCCTAGAAAACCGGCCTGAAACCACATGCGTGACCTGTCCTTAAGTATCGCGATCCGCGGGCCGGGCTAAAGGTAAATGTTAAAAGAGACACGTCGTGATACGCCGATCTGCATAATTATATTCACGCGTTACATAACGCCGGTTATCCGGTTATCTGCCTCGTCGTTGTACGTGTACCGTTTCACCGTGAAATCTCTTCGCTCGCTCGTATACGTACATCCCGGCCGTGTACGCCTATCTCACGCGTGCAAAGTGTTCTCACGGGGCAAAGGGACGGCCACTCGTGAATCACGAGGGGCCACGCGTGCAGCTTTGCGAGGCGTTTTTGGTACCAACCGCGATACCGAACGCGGCTGACCTTTGCCTTCGAGAAACGCTCTCTTATCGCTGCATCCTCGCCGCACAATTTCTTTTGTTCGCCACGAAATTATTGCAGAGATAAATTGTTAGCGAGATATATTTGCAGCGGAAAGAAATTTAAGAAAGTACGATGTCACCTCCTCTGTCATTGTAATATTACGTTCATTGTAATATTACGTCGCCATTGTACGGTTAATAACACGCAGAATTTTCTCCCACAAAGGACAGATGTGGTAACGACGAGATGCGCGAGAGAGATTGTATGTAAATAAACTCGATTCATGTAGTCTGATACGTTCTCGTTTCGGTGTATGTGCACGTTGAACGTAAGTACGTGTACCCTGAAGCAATAGCGAGAGGAATGTGGCGTATGACGCGGTCTCGCGGAAAACGCTGCAGATTTCGAGGAAACTTCCCGCAAAGATCTTGCGCAGATCTTCTTTCTCCTGCCGGAGAAAATGCCGGAAAAAAGTAGTGACTCACTACTCCGGATACCAAACTTTTAAAACCAAAGCGTTGTACGATATACACAGCAAGAATCGATCGCGCGGTGGGCGAAAGAATTGAATGGCCGTGTAACAAAAGAGAAAGATTTCAAACGTGCAATTTTACGTACGTGATAATACGAGTATATTTTGACGGATTGCACAACTTGTGTACATTGCAAATGAATATCTTTAAACATTATTTATTTAGTTATTACAAATCAACGTAGGCATTTCTCTAAAAAAAAACATATTAAATTGAAGCAAAAAGAATTAAAACCGTGCAATTCGAATTGATTTATGTCATTTAAACGTTAAATCTAAACGTTAAATGTTAAAAAAATTGTTAAAAGATAATTGAAATATCAATCAACGATGAAGAACTGAGCATTTAATATTAAAGATTGTATGATAAGATAGTATTTAATGTTAAAAATAATATAAGAAAAATTGTGGAAAATAAAGAAGGATAGGAAGTGAGAGATAGAAGTAAGAGGTCGAAGATGCAGAGAATGAAAAGGAGAACGAAGCGGATCCTGGCTAACAGCAGACAGTCACGTTGCTGACTGCTGGTTCTCTAGGCTGCTTTCCTGGCGACACGCCCTGCCCTGATAACACCCACACTAACAAAGATAACCCGGTATTAATAGATGTGCGTCCTGGCGCTTTCGCAATTCCGGCTGCACGACCAGCTTTGCACATAGACACGCGTGCATACATACATCCGAGTGTAACAATCCCGCGTACGTGTGCATCGCGATCTACCGTAATGTAGTCGCATCGATTGCACTTACGACGGAAACGTGGAGAACAAGAGTAGAAATACGTGATATCACCTCGCAGAGGTATATTACCTTGGTCTTGTGAAGGTAATTTTGCATTATCTGAAACTTTGTACACACATACAATGACTGCCAAAGATTTCCAGCCAATGAGTAATTTTATTATATTGCTCAGATAAAGAATTTGAAGAAAAAAAAATTTAATGTACAAGTATCTTACATATTCTATAATAGTATTCAAAATATTATATTCTCAAACCTTCGAATGCTACTTTGGATATATTTCGACTTTCTTTTTTTTATTATTTTTAACTTTTTATTATTTTTAACTTTTTTAATAATAAAAATACATACATTCCTTATCTGGTGTTACAATTGAAAAAAAATTGTACAATATACTCATTTTTATGAAAGTTAAGCAACCGAATTAGTTGGGTATGATATTCTCAAGTCTGTTGTTGTAGTGTTTAAGGATTAAGTTAATTGTAACGAGAATTTTATTAATTTAAATATAAACTAAAAAATAGATCGACAAAAAGTTATCTAAAATTATACGTTGATTGAAAACTTTTGGGAATTATAATATAACATTAGTAGAATTAAAATACTACGTAATCAAAGTACAAAATATTTCTCGTGAGAGCAAGAGAATCTGTTTTAATTTTGGAAAGAAATAGGATAGAACAGAAGCGTTAAAGGCGTGAGAAAGCGATCGAACACGAGACGATTAAACGTTTCCTTAATGACACAATAGTTTCCCCTATTTCACAATATACCGGGTGGCCGTGTAATTGCGAACTGCTTGCGTCGCGAATGGCAGAAGAAGAAAAAGGAGCCGCTAGTTACCGGGACTTCGGTAGCTCGCAAAAATACGGTAACGACCGCTTGTTACGGCAACGATATATTTTCGCGCTCATACCCGTTCTCGGATGCATTTAATGTGAGGCTTTTAAACGGCCGGCTTACTGCCGGAGTGTCGCCGCTCCAACGAAGCGGGTCGCGGAAAAGCTGATTTGCGCCACGCCATGGAAACTGGACTCGACTACCGCGCACCGTACGTTAAACGAAGGGAATTCCTACGTCGGATAGAGAGAAAACGAGCACGGCTTGTTGAATTTGCTTCCATCCGACGCTATAACGATAATTATCAATTACGCTGTCTCGCGCCGGCCGCGCAAAATAATGGCGACCACGCACATGCACACTCGCACGTATATAATTTGCATGCACGCACACATATACACGCCAATAAATATAAACGTTGATATATGCACGTTTTAAGATAAAATGTAAAGTTGCACGTTATCACTTTATACATTTCCGAGAGAAAAGTTATGCGAAATTCTCAAATTAATTCTGATTGTTTTATTCAGCGATTCATTCGTTCCACTTTGAATGAGATATATCGAATTATTGCTAATTATTTCACACTCACAATATATTGTATAACAATATTAAATGCGATATATATCTATTTAAAATTTTGTGAACGTAAATATTAATAAGCAGATTACGCGGCGCATTTCTCTGAAAGATAAATTGGGAAGAAATTCTATTGTAATTTCTTTTTAGTTGAACTTCTTTTTTTTCATCATATTAAAGAAAATAAGATAAAAAGATAAACTATGTAGAAATTTATCTAAAAAATAACTGCTTTTTACAAACACAAAGCTGTTTCCGAGCAACTGTCGTTGTCATTATAGATAGATACATGCCTTGGAGATAAAATTCCAATCATTCCTACAGCTAATTTTTGTTACTTTGTACATTTATAGTATGCAAATATAAGCATCGATTTAAAATTTTGCAGCTCGACTGAACTTGTTACATACTATTAAACTGCGTCGCACGCAAGACGTTCTTTCATGCCCTTATAATAATTATAGAAATATGCAAAAATGCATACCGGTCAAATGATCAAGGCGCAATGTCTTCGAAGCGTTATAGAAACTAATTGATATCGCGGGAGTCAACCGGTCTGACAACATTAATTTGTCGATTGCAGCAAATATAAATGGCTTCGATCCGCTTATCCGTCACTTTAGAGCCGCGTTAAAGCCGGATCGTAACACCTTTTTACCGAGGTATTAGTACACGCATACGGTGATCGGTCGCTGCTGTTACTCCCTTTTTTCCCTTCTTTTTGTATCAGGCGTGAGTTCTGATTTCGCAAACAGAACTCGTTATTTCGTTACTAGATTTCCCTGCGACTTGCTGTTAGGACCGCGTGTAGAACGTTAAGAAATTCACTCGCGTTTATGGAAACGTCAGATATTCATGACTTAGAGAGCGATTTGTACATCACGCTGTACTTTTCTACACCAAAATAGATATAATCGCGCCATTTATTTTTACAATTAATGTATCGTTTAACAAAGATTGCTTAAAGTCATTGAAATACTGTTATATGTATTGGGTTCCATGGATAAAGTATAGCGTTAATATCAATGCAAAGATACGATACAACGCTCAATATGAAAATTGCACGGTATTTCGTCGTAGGGAGCATCGAATTTCTAAGTTCGTGATATCAAGCGGCGTAATCGACAGAACGCGATCCTGGGAAAAGGCGTACGTTTTTCTTTCTTTTCTTCCCGAATTAAACGACTGTAACGATGGATATTACGATGAATGCGGTTATGTACGTAGTACTTGTGAAATTATCTGCGTAACATAATTAACAAAAATTACTGCGAGGAAAGCCCGCTTTTCACGGAAGACACTTTTACCGGTCAAACAAACACACGGAGAAAGAATGGAAAAGAGAGAGAAAGAGAGAGAAAGCCGTTAATCGGATTACTCGTTTCTCTGTAATGGAGGCGAGGGAGAGCCGCGATCTCTTGAAGCAAAGGAAGTCATCATGTTGCAAATGACCTCTGCCTACTGGCGGAATTAGCGGATGGTCTTCAATCCGGGCGTAATTGTAGTGCCACGTAAGAGATACTTACGCCCGGCAATGCGATTGCACAGATCCCGCCGAGTGCAAATCCCTAAAGTCTAAGTGTGGAAAGGAGCTTGTACGGATCCGAACGAATATTCCGAGATTCTATCTAATATATACATGTACATATATTTATATTGAATTATTTAAACTGAAGATCTAGCTTCGACCGTTAGACTTTAACACTCTTATTTGTTGTGTATTCACATTACGGTCTTAATATAAAATCATTTATTATTGTCTATCAGTAATATCTCAATTCTTTTTGCTACATAATTATGTAATACGACACGGCTATTACGATTAGATAGGCATTATGAGGAATCATTTCATTAGACCTATAATTCTCTGAAATAGATTATTAGTGTTACTTGGTTTTTTTGTAACCTGTACTTAGAAGAATGTTGTAGTAAATAAATAATATACTAAATAATATACTTAGCTATATTGATTTTGAAAATTTCCAACGATATTTTTAACGACAAATATCTGAACAATGTCTTTCGAGAAGCTATAAAGTAAAAACCTTTGTAACAGAAAGGATTTAATAAACTACACGGAAAGAACGATTTTCTTGAAATATCTAAAACTTAGCTAAATACAGATTTGAAAATAATTTTGTTTGGACCATTAAAATATAATTAATTATGTAGGACACTCAAACTTTTTGGTAGCTAAAATATTATAAAACTTTTACATAATTTTTGGATAATCCAACAAATAAATTATTATCTGTACTCAATTAAATTGTTAGATATTTCAGCACAAATTGTTCTTTTCGTGTAAATCAATTTCGAGCGTCAGTGCTATCGTACAAGTGTGATTTCTGAATTCAATCCATGTAAGAAAATAAGAGATTTTTCTTTCATTTGCAATACAAACATCGATCTATCCTATTCTCGTCAAGAAAATACCGCAATGTCTCGCGAGTGATCATACATTCGCGCAGAAAACAAGCCACCAACATGATATTCCAATTAATCGTACGTCAGTGCTAACGCAATTAATCAATTGGATCGGGTAACGGCGCTAGTTTTTGTGATCTTTAATTGGCGAAACCTTCGAGTTGATACAAGTCAACTTCGAGGCGCGGATCAGCGTTAACTATTGCACTTTGCAACATTACGCCATCGTGCGCGAGAGATCTCTTTTAACCTCGCTTCGGTGCGATATCTCTCGAAAGGGCGAAACTCCCGCGCGTAGAAGGATGATTTTTAAAGGAGACCCGCTCGCGCGTATCTGCGTCATAGATCGCTATCTACTCAAATGAATCAGGTGCCGGGTGCACCTTCTCGTTCCTTCGTTTTTTTTCCTCCCCAGCAATCACTGCGTGTGTCCCTCTCTATCTCGCTCTCCCTCTTTTTCTCTCCTCCTCTCTCCTCCACTCGGCGCTGTTTTTTTTCTTACACGACCGACCGGCCTGCAGATCTGCTTTCGCAATTAGAACTCGTTATTTCGTTGCGCCACGTTTCCGTATGCACTCGTGTCCGCCGATAAGACGGACGTGTGTTGTACCTGGGGTTGCCTGATTTGCGCCACCGTTTCGCGAGTCTAGCGAGAGTTTGTAAAAGGATTTAAGTAATAGTATACGAGGTTCCCCGATAAAATTGCATGACCTTTGGTGCTCGCCGCGTAACACGTCATCGGGAAATGGCCATGTTTCGACTTGGCTCCAACTTGGATAACACGTGTTCATTTCATATTCGTGTGTTTTTGCAACGCGAAATGCTTGACGTCGATCGTCTGACGTCAATGAACTTAACGAATCATTATCCGACAATCCATTCCTCGATATTAACTTATCACGGTATTAATGTAGATGATAACTTAATAGACAATTTCATCCAAATAGACTGAAACTGTGTTGTTTGCGTCCGATCATTAGTAAGAAATTATTGTCGATTACAAGAGCACACAACATTAAGTTCGGATCTTAGGTTTTTAAGCCTTAAGAAATGGACGAATAATAGTTAATTATTCCCCTCACATTCGACTGTAAATTCTTACTGCTTAAGGCTTAAAATATCTATTGTAGATCCGGACTAATATTCTCGTATTTGGTATTCTTGTGTTGGAGCAAGGATACATAAATTAGACTGTTCATAAATAAATTGGGCTTATTTACGTGTTACTTAATCTCGATGTAGTCTCGATGTTTCATAAACGAACGATGTATCAATCGTGCTTTGGAATTCCGAAGATAATTGGCTGGCGTTACGTGAATATTGGACAATTAACACATAAATATATTAGCGCACTCTTTTACGCTACAGTTAGTATTTCGCGAGACTTATCGAGAGTACATTATTATGGCTTATCAGCTGGTGAGGTTTATAACAACTTAACGAGTTATGGGTCAAGAGGTAGATCGGTATGTGATAAATTTTGTTTCGTTACTCTCAGTACTCGATAAACTAACATCTACTACTATTTATATGAATACTTATGTATATAAATATATTTAAATAAAATTTTATATACATTAAATTTTAAATAAAATTTTATATACATGGATATAATTTTATTTATATATTATAATTTTGTACAATTTGTCGCGGAATTTTAATTCGTCATTTTGTTATCACGACGGACCACCATTAACGAATCTATTCCATCTCAGACATTTTCACGGGTCTTGATTTTCCTTCACGCAGACTTACATTTCTATGAACAAGATAGAATATCACGAATTGACAGGAGATGCTCTATAGGAACAAACTAAGTGGCAAATTTATCACGGAAATCATCATAATCAATAATTCGTTATCAACGATACTTATCTGACTTATTAGGTGTTGGAATTAATTCGTAGCGTTTTACAAGTGATGGGAAGTACTTTCATTAATGTATTTTTTAATGCTCATGTGAAATAAATAACATTCTTTCATTAAAAACGCTACGAATTAATTCCAACACCTAATAAAATCAAGTATTGATAACTAACCGTTAATAACGGCTAATTGATAAGTTGCATGGAAATCTATACTTGAAAGATATACGTCAAGATCATTTTCAAACAACATTATCATTCCCACGGTAGTTTATAGCATCTATTTTTCAAAAATATTAGATTAAGTAATCTCTGTAATCATTGATCGTATATACGACGTGCAAGTTCCTGTTCTATGCAAAAGAGGATTACACAAATTTGTCATTCATAATTATCTGTATACTAATTTTATTGTAAATGTTCTACAGTCTAACATAAATATTCTATTTTTGTGCAAAAAATTGAACAAACTCAATCAATCTTGCCAATAACTAGCGTCAGTTTGCATCAGGAATAAGAGTAGAGAAGGTACAGGAAGATAAGAAAGGAAAGGAAAGGTGACGAGAGAAGAAAGAGAAACGGAGAAAGAGAAAGAGAGAGAAAAAGAGAGAGAAGGGTCCTAAAGTCACGGTTCACGATAGCACGTTGGGCAACAATCGCCACCGGGAATCGCGTGCTCCAGAAACGTTTTAACGAAAGTCGCCGTCGCCACCGCCTTTCAGTGGCAACGACACGTCACCTGTACGAATCCATTACGTCGCTAGTCGAGATTCGCCTTCAGTTACTTTTTTCGAACTGACCTCTTAATCTTGGGACGCTATCGATCCATATTTTACGTACAAGCTAAGTTATTAAGCGCTAAACTATGCCTTCAGAAGATCCAATCTGTCATCCTAAAAGACAAGATTTAAAAAATCAATTCCTTATATATGAATTTGGATTAACGATCAAAATTATAACAGAGAGCCTAATAAATAATCTTAATTTTTGTGTAATTATATATTTTATTGGTAGCTATTATATAAAGAGATGTACACAAAGCAGATTTTGTACTTCGTATCTTTTTAAAATTATTTAATTTAATAGTGTGCTTTTTTTTTTCTTTTAAGTTTAACAATTAGATTATTTGTGTTTATAAAGATCTAGATTATAAATATTTATAGTCATTATATTTATAGTCATTAAAAATGTGAAATATAATATATGAAAAATCTATCATATTAACTCATTTCTTTCCATCGTACTATTTAGAATATAGAACAGCATTTAAACAATTTTTTTTTTTCATTTGAATACTCTACATGGAGCATCTTTTTAATTTTCAATACATATATTGATTATATACATATATCATATGGAGAAAAAAATTAGAAAGATGTATACATGAATAAAGAATGTAAAAGATGACCGCCTTATAAATAGGATGATAGAAAGAAATAAAAGAATAGTCTATTTTCTTCTATTTAAAATTTACATACGATAGCAATACTGTATCATTCACTATTAAAAATGTTAACGGTTAAATCATAAATACAAATTTAAATTTTAAAATTGATATTTTGCTATTAACATTGCTGCTAGTTTTATTGCACTTTACTTTTATATAATATTTTATGGCTTTATGAAGAGAGGAAATTATGTAATTGATTTTTTACATAAATTTTATAAATTATTTCTTTCTTTCTTTCGTTATTATTTATTTCTTCTTTATTTATTATTTATCTATTACTTACGACAGATTCTTTCTATTTGATTTCAATTCTCATTCGAAATATCATCTGGCGAACTTGAGCAAGCGAGTTGTACAAAAAGATTTTGTGAAGAACGAGTGAAAGCCACGCCGGCAGATTATACCGGCCGGACCGTTTTGATGAAATTCTCGGATTCGTGAAAATATGAGGCGTAAGATAAATACCGTACAACTTTATAACGAGGGGAAGCTAGTAATTAAGGTAAATTTAAATGCATGCCCAAAACAAGTTACGCCAGATACGTAGCAAACGCTATCTCAAAGGATTCATCTCCCTCGCATTTCTACTTGCTTGGTTGTTCTACATGCTTGTTCCACTTTTTAAATGTAATCATGTTTTGCTCTCAAAATAATTATATCGATTATTATTACAAAATTATTGTTAAAGAATTATATATTTTTTAAATAGATTTAAATTTGATACATTGATTATTATTTTTTTATCGCACGCAACAATTATCTGATAATTTATTCAAAACATAGATATAAATTTATTATCTAATATTGCATATAATATTTTAAATAATAATTAATATATGAAAACAATAGTAATGTAATATAACAAAAATAACTGTACATTGTGTCTAAAATGTGAGAATCTCGAATGTTAGAGAAGTAGAAGAAAGTAACACAAAGTTATATGCCGAATCAACTAATTTTGTAAAAGAATCTTACGAATGAATCTATTTTACACTGGTTTTTCTGTTTTTCATTTATTGTACACACAATATACCAAGTTTATGTCAAAATGTATAAAATTATGTGTTTAACTTTAAGGTTTTGATAGAAAAGATTTAATTAAATTTTTTTAAAAATAATTATTATTAACAAATACAATCGATATTATATCATTTTTTTTTATAATAGCATTTTAAGTTTTCATAAGTCATTAATATTTTTATCTCATCATATTATCGCTATGTGTTAAATACAATATTAAAACACACATACACAATATTAAAAATTATTAAATTAAATCTAATAGTTCAGAAGAAGTTAACAAAATAATCCTGTAGTGTTACGAATATTAGATTTTCGTAAACGTAGTTTTATTAAGAAATTAAATAATACATATTTACATAAAATTCCTAAGATTTTTTTATCTTCTCTGAATTATTTTCCAGGTCAGTAAATATGCATCGCGCGCGGTATTCAAGTACATCGGTGAATTACCTCGAAACGAGAATACCTACGAAGATGCGCATTTCGGATTTTATGAGGTATGGTTGAGAGTCACGCTGCCGCAACCACGTCCGATTCTAACGAAGCGGCAGATCCCTCGAATTAAACGAATGAGCAATTTGTCCTCTTTTAAGTTTTCTTTTCTTTTTTTGCTAGATCTTCGAAAGTGCATCAATGCCAGGGACGAATTTGGGAATTAATTAAATTTTGAGTTAGGTTTCAATCTCTTAATTATCAATTAAAAAATATTTCTAAATCTAATATACATGATATAAAGAGTAAATTAAAAAATTTGGCACCTCTTAAATTAAAAAATCAAGCACCTACAAATATAAAGTATTATAAAAGTAATATTATAAAATAATTAAAAAAGATAGATTATTATTTATATTTAAATTTTTATATTCTTTATTAATACTTTATTTTTTATTTAATTACATTCTTAATTCTAAATATTATATAATAATAAAATTTTATAAAATAACATTCTTGATTTTATAATTGTATTCTTCTAGGGATTGTTGAAAAATTATAAATTTTTAGTATCAAGAAGTTACTGTTCGTCCCTGTTTACGATTAATTAACTCGCTATATAAATCGCTACCTGCGATGAATCGCGGAGGAAGCATGCACCCTTCTTTGATTTTTCTAAACGCACCTTCATTGGCTTTCCAAGCATTCCAATCTAATTGCATTCACTATTACCGTTTGCGCACTATTGACGCGTTCGATCTGATTGATATTCCGCAGTCTCATGTTCATTGTTTCATGTTCATTGTATAATCTCGAATGCTATACTACCAACGAAACTTAAGCTCATTGGGCATCATATTATTCCAAAAAAAATCTTTATATTCACGAATAAATTAATTCTAAAATATAATTTTAATGTTTAATTATAAATAATGACGAAAACGATCTTTATAATCCTAAATTATTAAAAAACAGATTTTGATACAAATTTATATTACAAACTAATTAAAATTATGGATTGATTAATGACTTTACAACTTTTGTTTACACAGAATGATTTATGAAGCAAGAATTATGGAGCGCTTTTGTTGACATAAAAAAGTGACATGAAATGAAGTAGGCACAGCCGACCGCAAAGGTCGCAACTTCCAGTCCCGTGGGATTCATTCGTAAACAGCCGGTTTACTTTCTGCTATCTGCAACCGCGGTATGAGTCTTCAATTTCATGTCGTGTCATCGCAAGGCTCAAGAGACTACCGCGTGGAACCCATTCTTTAGTCACGCTCGTTAACTCGACGCAGACTCAAGGAAGGATCGCCCTGAGATTCGTAAAGGTCCCGAGATCCTGCTTAAAGAAGCAACATATTTTTCTAGCCATTACCGAGATTTGCTCGAAAATTTCTCTTGCTCAGTTTCTTTGTTCCGCCGAGACATTTAATGACGTGTAAATTCAGCAAATAGCAGGTTATTTAAAGGACTATTGTAGTGCACACGAAAATATAGTGTTTACTCACAATGGTTGTATTTAAACTGGATACTGTAAACTTTAATAAAGTCGTCAACATAAATTCGTATCAAATATAGAGTGTTTCAAGTGGTCGATAACGATTTTTTTATTTATTTATTTTTTTTTTATGTTTTATTATTGCTATTTACTGAAATGTTAGTGATTATAAAGATTAATATGATTTTTTATAGCATTCACAAATAGAATAATATTTTTACTTTCAGATAATTTCCAAAGTCAACAAAACTCGTTTAATAATGCAAAATAAAGATATGAATAAAAATGCGAACTTTAAACTGCAATCAGGAAAAAAGTTTTAAAAATCAGTTGAGAGAAAGTACGCGAAAGTGCACACATTTTTATTATATTCCGTATAATTAACCCTGATAACAAACTCGCCTGATTTTATTATAACTTAGTTTAAATAGATTACATCGATAAGATATAAAATGGAAGCGTTTTGATGCGCTTCATTTGTGTTGAAAATTATCGTCTTTCGACAATGAAAATAAATTCATACAAAGATAGGAAATTTCTTGCTGTTTAAAAATCACATTTATATACAAATGAAGAAGAGAACTTTCGTCAGTGAAAATCGTATTCACATTCAAGAGTGGACCAGCCGAAAAAATTTTTATATGTCGGTAAAATCGAAGTTATATTATAATGTGTCAAATTTATCTATATGAAAGTATTTCAAATAAAAATTATTTCAGGATATAAATCTACTAAATCAGAGATATTATTTTTTACATTCCTAATATTCATATACAATACAAAAAAATTATTTTTTGAAAAATAATCCGCCTTAAGCGGACCAAAAAACAGTCTTATTGACTCTTCTCTTTTAATCTATAATCTATGGCATTGATAAAAAAATTCTATACGTATAACAAAATTGTTGTAAAAAATCCTGATAAAGAGTGTATTTAACAAATTACAAAAATTGTCAAAATTGTTATCTGACAGATTTTTTTCACGATAACTCCTAAGCTAATTTGCTTCTGATTGTATTGTAATCAAGCGTTTGTACCCAGATGCAGTAACGCGTCACTCACAAGCATCAGGGTGCATGTGGGCAGATAATGAGCAGAAATATGCGCGCACACGGGGATGTAAATGATATACTAATGCAGGAAATGCCCGGTTAGGTCCTATGCATCATCCGTCGCCAGGTGTTAGCTCAACACGATCAATCGCTTGATGTCGACATTGTGCATGACAAGACGGGCTCGCCAACAAGTTGTCACCGACTAACCTTTAAGGTCGTCCAACCTTAAACGCCCTAATCGACCATAACGGGCTACTTCTTGCATGAGCTCCTTCCGCATCATCAGTTTGACCAAATAGGATCACCTGTTGTTCCAAGGTGAGAACTTCCAATCATGCTCAACTGAAACCTCAACCTCGCTATGCGCAGTTATGCGTAAAATTGTGAAATTATGTGATATTGAAGCGATAAAAAATAATTTAAATAAAATATGCGTATATAATATATGTTAAATATATGTAAGTATGTATAGATTATTATTATTACAGCTTTGTTAAATAATAGCATAAGTTACTTAAAATATAGTTGTTATAACTCAAAGTGAAACTATTCAAAATAAAATCAAAATATTTCTCAAATCGTATATGCATGATAATGAGATATGATTTAATTTTAAAACTGTTAATTATTCATTTGAAGTTATTGTTTATTTACAATAGCCCATAATATAAAGACAATAAAGAAAATTCAAAATTATATCATGTAATCAATTTCATCTGCTTTTATATCTTCATTATCTGCCCGCTTCTTAAATTACGCTAAAATTTCTCTTATTAAGAATATTCGATTTGTTATAAGTGTTATAACGCATGTCAAGGTTGACTTACTGGTATGCTTTAATCAATCTTAACCAACTACTTCTTGCCTCTGCTTCTTCCGTATCTTCAACCTGTCTATTTATGTATGACAAACCGCTATTTCAAGGTCGCTACCTCTACAGTTAACAGTACAGACATTACCATCGTTTCATGTATATATGTAAACTGAATATATTAGAAAATTATTTTAAAAATAATGTTATATTGATTTTAATAATCACTCTTTTTATGTTTGATTCTTCGTGCATATGTGTTCATCTACTTTCATCTTTCGTAATTTTATTTTTTATAAATTATTGATTTTTTTTACACGTTAGCCTTTCTCTCTCTCTCTATTATTATATTATTATCTAAATTCTTTAAAATGGAGTTTAAGTCTAAAAAATAAAAATTAGTCAATCTTGAAAAAAAGTTAATCTTTAAGACTAAACTTTTACTCTTCAGAATGACAATTCACTCTAAAAGTTTTGGAGTAAATTTAATTTTTCTAGTTTAAATATTTTTTACATTGTAATTAATTTGTAAATTTACAAAAAAATTACACATTAGCCTTGAAAGCATAATGTTGTAATAAAACGTACGTTTTAAAGATGTAACAGGATGATGGAACTTTCACTAGAACTTTCAATACGTCGACGTATAAAATTTTTTCTCTTCTCTAAACGTTACAGTTCTTCAAGCATGAATGTTTATTTTACTTTCCAAAACTCACGAAATAGTCAGATTATTCGACATGTGCAAAAAAAGTAAAAAAAATAACTTTCAAGAACGGATTTAAGTTGATAAACACTAATTTTACTCAATATTATTACAGTTATAACAAAAAATTTCTCAAATTTAGTGATCTGATATAATAAAAACACAAAATAAATTGTCGAGTTTATAATCCAAGTATAAATACATAAAATTAATATATATCTTTCTTACTTCACTTCTTTGCTCTCTAAATATTAACTTAATAAGGAAATTCGTAATTATTTCATATAATATTTTTAATATCCTTCACACTTGTATGTATTTTCCTTTTACCTCCTTTTACTCTATATATATATTAGGTGTTGGAATTAATTCGTAGCGTTTTACAAGTGATGGGAAGTACTTTCATTAATGTATTTTTTAATGCTCATGTGAAATAAATAACATTCTTTCATTAAAAACGCTACGAATTAATTCCAACACCTAATATAAAAAATATAAACGCCAAGGCACTGCCGTGTCTCCAGATAATTACCGGAAGTCGTGTATGGTGAAGAAGAGAAAGAACACATGGCAATTTTAGTCGGTAGAACTCTCTAGAAGTGGTAGAAGTTTGTAATGGCTAGTCTGCTCGTATTACAGTTACATATAGCGAATTACTATTAAGTGTTGGAATTAATTCGTAGCGTTTTTTAATGAAAGAATGTTATTTATTTCACATGAGCATTAAAAAATACATTAATGAAAGTACTTCCCATCACTTGTAAAACGCTACGAATTAATTCCAACACCTAATATATAGAATACAGGCCAAGCACGAGCACTTTGGAGACAAGTAGGTCGCTGTGCCCTTTGCTTTCATTTTTATTAAAGAGAATTAGAATTTTATTAAAATGGTGAAATTCTACTCTCAGAAATTGTAAACATTCGAGGATTTACAGTTTAATGTCGAATCCGAACGACGCAAACCGTGAAAAATCGGATATATAGGGCGCAGGTAAGATCAAACCCGGATCCACAGATCGCGAATCAATCGCACTGAGCGGCGAACTACTCGGCGTCCCATATATTTATATACATTTGTCTAAGTATCAGACAAGTTTTTTCTAGAAGGTTACAACGGAAGTGAAAAAAGATCTCTAACGAGGTCGAGTTTCAAGAAGTCATTTGCTAGAAGGATGCAAACGGATCGAAGGTAGATCGATAAAAACGCCGAGAGAAACCCTAGACATAGAGGAAGAGAGAGGTGTTCTCACGCTTCGCCGGGAATTCGGCAGACGGGTTAGAGCTCTTCGTGATACTCGCAACCATATAAGATGTAGCCTCCGATTGTCCGTGCCGAGTGCGCCTTTGAATCGGACTATTGAATAGTGTAAAACAAGTCGGCCATGTACGAAAGATTAATTTATATGAGAATACAATATGCTTGTACACAAAATTTATATTAAACCCTGGTGAAACTTTTTCTCAGAATTTTTCATATAATTTTATAGAATATTTTTATTTCTATATAATTTTTCAGAATTTCTCTATAATTTTATAACTTTCTCACATTTTTTATACGAATTGGAACATTTCTCAGAAAATCTACATCTTTTCTCAGAATTTGTCATATATGTTAATGATAAAATATTGTAAGATTTTTAAGATTTTTTTGTAAGTATAATTTCTGATAAAATGTTACAAAATCTAAAAAATTTTAAAATACTTTTTAAAAATTATGGGATGAGAAATTTCAAAATATTTCAGAATTCAATTCACTTGTATGAGAAGTTCTGAGAGAAGATGTAAACTTTCTGAATATTTCTGAGTATTTCTGAAAAATGTTCCAATTCGTATAACAATTATGAGAAAAATTTTTACCAAGGTATAAAAAATCAAAATTATAATCGCTTAATTAAACTTTTACCGGCAATGTGGAATTTTTAATTTTATCCGTAACCTATACATTGTAATTATTCAACTAATTTGTAAATTTATAAAGAATTTAATGAAATAACAATGTTATGATAAAATATACATTTTAAAAATACAACGGGATGTCTCCAAACTTTAGTGCAGATTTTTATATTATTCTGGATTGTATCAAAATCTAAAAAAATGCTTACATACTTCCGAAAGCTTTTAACAAAGAGTTTTTATTATCATGAAAGTTGGATTGTACTACTTGCATTTTTCAGCTTTAAATTTATTTATCAAAATTCGCAATGAAAAAATCGATTGTGTCATTAAAATCAAACATTGCCGGCAGAGGGTTAAACATGATGATTACTTAAAGCAGGACTTTATTTAGATTTTTATTATTTAAGAAAGAATTTCTATTTTTACGATATCGTCTCAACTCTAAATCTAACGTCTCTAAACGTAAATCGACCAAGTTTGACATGATATGATGTAACACTGTGTCGAATTTAATCTAATCCGCCGTTACATATTTCATTTACTTCAAAAGAGCGCCAGGGGAATCTATCTTTCTTCCTTCTCTCTTCTCATTTTATCTAACATCTATTATGTGGCTAAGGAAACTGTTGATTAAACCGCGACGGGAAAAAGGAAGCGGATGATTTCAGAAATCTGCCGTTGGCTACGGCCGGACACGATTAATACGAATCGCCTGTGAAACGCTTTAATCGCAACAAGAAAACGACACATTTTGCCATCGCGAATTTCGGTTCGCGGATCGCCGAGAGATGTATAAAGACTAAACGGACGCGTAATAACGGTAAAGCGGATTTGCAGCCTTTACGACATTTTAGATTTAGATCTGTTTTAATTTCGTATTCGGATCGAGTATCGCGTTCCACTCCAGATGCAGTACGGAGTGCAAATTTAAAAGAACTCGAATACATTGCCTGTTCGATCCCGACGTCATATTTAATTGCCAATAAACTTGTCCACTTTTACGCTCGCCACGCACTCGTACTCGACGGATTTACATTTTATTTTCCAATATAAAGTTTCTACGCGGGTAAGCGATTTAATCGAAGCGCAGGAAATTAACCGATCCGCAAGATCGCTTAATAGAGACGTATTTCCGGTTCAAAAGAACCTGTTTGTGGCATGCACTTTTCAGCTGCCATTGTATAAAAGTTTATTTGCCATACCTGCTTTCCGTGAAGTGGACGAAAAATAAACTGCGATGCTTATAAACTAACTGTTCCTTGTTACATTGCTCGCTTAACAGATATTTAACCGTATCATAAATCAGTTTTTTTTTTACAGTTAAGTATAGTGTACTTAAAAGCGATATATTATAAAAATATTAGTTAATCAATTATCGCATTATATCACTTATTGTGCACAATTCGTTTTAATCATTTATTTATTGAATAACCGTTTTGTTTTTATTAAAAGTCATACTTTCAGTGACTCGAGATACAAATCACTTCTTGCACATTATTTCACATACATTGCCGAATGATAATTAAATCTCTCAGGCTAACAGTTAACTAAAATGTTCGCCAGTAGCTCGTTAAGATTTTTCGCGCCCATCATTCGCACGAGCAAAATGAAAGCATGTACAATTAATTATAATTACAAACTATAAGAGTTATTGCGGGCTGTGTATGGCGCGTCGACATTGCATTTTTGTCGTCGAGGAAGTACCGATAACAACGACAGCAACAATTAACACCGTCCTCATTCCCCGCCAAACCTTATTTTATCGCCATTGCCGAAGTGCAGCGGCGACTTTCTCGCGGTTAATTCTTCAAGATTTATTGTATATAGAAGAACTGTGATAAAAGCTTGTTGGAACTCAAAGATAGGGGTTAAGACAAGTCTATACACTAATACGCAGAAGTATATAGTTATACGCGTAAATAATTTCATTATCTTTTGTTTCTAATCGCGCTGAAGAAATTAATCAATAAAAATAGCAAATTATATTTGACGATGACGGTTCACAAAGTCTTCCACATCGAAAGTATTATAACTTGATAGATTGTCAGCTAGAATAATTTCATTTTTTTTACTTAATGAAATATTTATTAATAAAAAAAATTATGCTAAATAGAATTAATTTTTTTAAATTATATATTATATACAATAGAGAGAGAGAGAGAGAGAGAGAGAGAGAGAGAGAGGTAGAGAACATTTGTTTTAATACTTTAATGATTATAAATATAATTCTGTTAGAAAATAATTATTTTCAAAATGTCAGGATTCTATTAAACGATAAAAAAAGTCTACTTGCTATCTGCTAAGTAAATCGCAGTGCTAAATCTATTTTAGTGAATGTAGTTAAAATTTAATTTTGAATTAATTCTCGCTGCATCGGGTAAATAAAGTCTCAAAGACCATAACGAGGATGACTTATTGTCTTTGCTGTTGCAAATATTGTCTTTGCAGTATTATCTTTGCTGTTTGGATTAAATTTACTAATAAATTTAGGAATAAATCTCTACGTGAAAACGATCGGCCCTCGCACGCATAATAATTTCAAGTTTGGAACCTTCGAACGCCTCGAGAGCTTCTGGCGAACGATTTCACATTTCGCACCCACATGCGCCGTCATCGTGAGAGCAACATAAGCCGAAAATTAGTATATAAAAACGACACCTTACTGTTGAGTAAGATATCATCATGAAAGAAAGTTAATAAGTGTTTAATTTGGCAAAAAATATCATAACATGTATTCTTATGTTTTTAATACAAATAAAGTGCTTACGTGAGAGCTTACTTTTAACTTGATAAATACATCTTAATTCCTTGCTTGTAAATTATATTTTATAACTTACGAATATATAATTTACGCGATGACTAACATAGGCATCTTATTGAATTTATTCTTCGAGACAAATAGATTTATTTGATTTTCTTTTGTTTCACAAATTACCAATTTATTACATTTTATATTTACATAAATGATTTTTAATTTATTAACATACTTGCATATCATTTAACAAACACAAATAATCCCAAGCAAATTATCTTCAAGAAAAGTTTAAACTTTTTTGTCTATGCTAGAAAATTCTACATTAATTAATTTGATTTTAAACTCATTATCTCTCAATTAATAATATAAATGACAAAAGTAATATTTACATACTGTACGAAATAAAAGATTATTATCGCTGTTAATAAATCTGATCTGAGAAAAATCATCTGACGACTAAACAAATAAAAAGTATAATTCATAAAAGTAGATCAATTCGAAAAGGATGATCCTCGAGAATTTCCCGTAAGACGCATAACGGTAACAATCACGTCGATCGAGCCGCTCGATCGAAGGAACAGCCGTGGATCTCTCTTTCTCTCTCGATGCATCTCTCCTTGCATCCGCGAGCGGCGTCGAGCGAATAGCAGGGCGTGGGGTGGCTGACTACTCCGGAGCCCAGATCGCTCCCGCAAGGTGGCCTCAAGTGGGAAGGAGGAACGGCGGGGAAACGACGACTTAGAAAGTGAAACTGAAAACGCCAAGTCGGATGCGAGAAGACCCCACCCTGGCGTGGTCTACTCGCACACCGTAATCCGTTGCACGCTCCCACACGTGTGTGCCTCTCGCGTATGTGCGCGTGGTGAACGAATTTAAAGCGGCGTCGAGAGAGAAACAGCGATCGTTGCATCGTCACGGTGCGATGAGAAGGGAACGTACCAGACTACGGTTTCCGATATATCGCGTGTTCGCTTAAAATAAAAGTTTAAAACGACGAAGGATGATCGTCACTATTGAATTGTCTAGGCTATCGATAGATGAAAAAACATCTGCTAAGATTGATAGGGAATATACCGAAAAAGTTGCGTGATCTCTTTCTTATGAAGTAATTTATATAATATATTTTATATTTATATATATATATACATGTATAGTGTTGTAACGCTTGTTATCCTTGAAACTAAAATTAATTTTATATCAACGTAAAGATTGCAAGTACGACGTAGGTTAACAAAAACTTATTTAGATTTGTAAACCACGACGTCGTAGGCAAAAAGTCAAGAACCCATCTCGCCTATCGTCGACCGACCGTCGACTTCGTCTGCCGCGAAAGGAAAAAAGGAGCAGAACGAATTTCGTGAAAGGATACCGGGAATCGAAAGGGGCCGGGGCGGGGAAGGGAGAAGCGATTTTTGCAGTCTGCCCTCTCGAGAGTAGGTGTACGTTCTCGGGACGTACAGGGCCGTCGTACGACAGTATCACGAGTATCCAGGAAGAGAGGCGTGGCGCGGGCGCGGAGGGAAAGATCTTAGAAAGTAAAACCGAAGAGTTAAACTTCCACCGGCGCGGCCCGACGTCTGTAAACCCCACTCTGACGAGCCGAGCGGCGCGCTCCGCTCCCGCATTAAGAGAAATGATTTTGTTATAGGAACAAATTAAGGGGAAGTGGTATTTGTTAAAAAAACGATCGATTTGTTACGATTGCAAATTAATTCGTCAATGTAACGTCAATAATCAATAATATCGCTAAGAAATAAGAGGCTCATATATATATATATATATATAAAAGTCAATAGATGGTTGCAAGGTTTCAAATCGTAAAAAATTGACCAATTCTAGTCAAGTATTCTCCCTATATTTAATTGTGCTTAGTCGGTTCCTGCGACTTAAGACTCTGCAATCATCTACGAATTCTATGTAAGCGAACCTAAAGTCTATCCAAACGATAGAGAGGTTAGATTCTATCTAGTTTGCTTCTGTTATTATAATTGGGTGGTATAGCAGACTAGCGGCAATCACAACAATAAAATTTGTTGTCACATATTTACCGATTACTGGTTAAAGGTATTGGTGGCTTGTTAAATTAACAAAATCCTTTCTCTCAGTGCGTACTGCTCTCGCTGCCAGTTGAAAGAGACTTGCGTGAGATGCACGCGTGCACGCTACACACGCGTACGCGTGATTAGCGATAGAAGGCTCGCCATAGAAACGCAGCGCGGATGGGATTCACGAAGAGCGGAGTAAAAGTGGAGCACTCGTTATTTTTCTCTCTTTTTTTGTTTTGTTTCCTCTTGGTTAAAATTCTCTCGAATCACCTCTTACGGAAAAAGAACGGTTTTTATTAAAGTATCTAGAAATTGAACTAGATACAGATCTGAAAATAATTTTGTTGGTATCATCAAAATAATTATGTAGAACACTCAAGCCGATTGTTAGAAGTCACAACTTTTTGCAACATTGTTCATCTTGAGATTTCCTGTATAATCCCGTATAATTATTTTAATGATCCGACAAAATTATTTTCAGATCTGTATCTACCTAAATTTTTAGATAAATATTTCAGCAAAATCGTTCTTTCCGTGTAAGATCGCAACCTAAAATCCATGATTATTAAATATTTTGATAATGTGTTTAAAATTTTTAATAAAAAAGTAGCGCACTTTGATATGGATTAATAAGATAGGATTTGTCACGTCTTATAGTTAGCGTACGTTGAAGATTTCATTGATATATCGCGTTTCATTGTAAAAACCAACCGGTCGTAAAGAAAATTGCTTAGAATATTCTGAAGACTCTATGTAACTTTCTTTTTCTATTCTTAATTTTTTCCCAAAGAGTTTACGCAGTAAAGGGAAGTGCCGTGCTGTTTTACGGTATCATTGGATTGATTCTTCGAAGCGGAAAGATGGTCAACGGTGGATAGAGAATTGCCACTGGCTTTCGTCGAAGACAGCCGAACAGAGCGCCGGAGAGTGAATGAAACGAGTGAAAGTGAATAAGTCGAAGCGGAGATTGTGATTATATACGTGGGTAATGCCGATACACGATAGACGCGCTTCATTGATGAAGTGACGGGATGAGATATGAGGCAATATCGACATCGAAAGCATCGCGTGCAATTTCATAAAGATTGATTCCTCTCGTAAAAAGAATCATTAACGAACTTTGACGATGCTATCAGTTAATTAAATTTCTACCTATATTATATTAAAATTTCTATTCTAATTGTGGAACTAATTAATATAATATAGGAAAAATTATTCTACCTGTAATAACAATTTTAAAAAATTACGCAAAGTTGTGTGTGTGTGTGTGTGTGTGTGTGTGTGTGTGTGTGTGAACATACATATTTTCAATATATTACAAAATTAATGGTAATACTATATGCCAATATAATCAATTAGTAGAGCAAAGTAAATTCATGAGAATCCTGAATCTTTTCATGAATTTCTTGCTTAATAAACGTACTACTTATATTTTGAAAATATTTCACGTCGATTATTTCTAAATTACAAGAGATATCTTAATATTTTGTAAAATAATAAAAAAAAAATGATTGAAAAATTCGTGAAAATTTTATTATATCTGTAATAATGATTGAAAAAAATTAGGCAAAGTTATGTACATACATATTTCAAATACATTACAAGATGTGATTATGTGAATTATATTATATGAGATAATGATTGTAAAAATTTTGTTTATGGATGCATCTGCTTATCGAGTTAAGGTCTTTCGAAATATTTCTATACGTAAATCGACTAAGACGATGACTTCCCAGGTGCGATAATGGGTCACCACTTTCGCACTGGCACACCTGGATTCCCCCGTAGGTTTACTATCTCTGTATAGAATTTTGTGCGCATCTCCTGCGCCGTGAGACTCGCTGTTTTCACGGCTCGCTCGTCGCGAAGATATTTTAGCAAGCGTTCATTCGACTCCCTATTGAAATTCATTCACTAACGCTACTCTCTAAATCTGAATCAGTGAATAAATCACTGAATCGGGTAATCATTGAATTCATCATATTGGGAATCAAGGAAATTCAACTCAAGGAAAAAGAAAAGAAGTTTGAGCATTATATAATTAGAATATCAATATTTACACATTAATTTCAATCTTGCAATACCATATATTATACATTGAATTTATGTACTAAAACAAAATTAATTAAATCAAATAATAAAGATTAGCTAGGCTAGGGATTTCCACGTTTTCATTCACTGATTATCAGTGGCATAATTAGGACTGATGTCAGTGATTATCTACTGATTCAGATTAAGAAAGTAACGTTATCTTACTAATGTTAATGTAGCGTAAATATATACTTTGTAATTACTGCGTTATGACTTCGAGCAAATATCGTCTGATGACGTTTTTCTATTCTGTCTTCTATTCCGAGTCTTGCAAGTTATCTTCTGTAATTTTTATGCATATTTGCAACGGTATTCTCAACGTAATAAGACTATTGATATGTACCTGATTGATAATCACCGGTTGCAATGTTACACGACAAAGAGAAAAGAAAAAAAAACATAAATTTGAATAGGTTTTATCTTTAGTTGGTTTTAAACTCGATTTTTAACTGGTGAAAAAAAAAACACTTGTTGCATCTAAACACTGATATTATTGTCATGTAAAAATATGCACGATTTGCGATTTGTTCCGCGTATCAATGCGCATTAACGGCGTGTTACGTTAGAAAGATCCGAACAAAACGGCGATCATTCATTCGAAGTGCGTGAGACATATTTTATGGGAACGTCGTTTCGATTTTACTCACGTGCCTTAATGAAGCTATTTACAGTCATAATTTCAATTTGATTTAGTTGGGAATCGGGGGCGAGGCTAATTATGCGGCTCGCGTACGTCCGTCGTGCATTAAAACGGCGATAAAACCCTTTCCTTACGCCCACAGCGTTGCGCGGTGAAACGGGAGATGCAGAACTATGAGAACGTTAAACCGTATCTCACGTGTCTCCCACCTCCCACAATCGCATCCATCCGTCGGTGCATTTACCGCCCATTGAGAAACACCATAGACGGTGCTGCACCTTCCCGCCTCCCCTCTACACCCCTCGTTTCAATCACCCGAGTTATCTCGTTGCGGTTAGACGACCGCGAATTCTCGAAATTCGCGCAACCATTCGCAACTAGCACGTATTCAGCTGTATATTTAGCAACGTGATCATCGCCCTTCCCAAAAATTCCTGCAAGCGCGCACCTTCTTCATAGAATTAATCTCTGCCTTGACTTTGCACATGCTTTCCCTCCCGCGCAGCGTATTCCCAGAGTTTGTCGGCAGCCTTTTATGATTTCCTTATATAGGGAAGCTATATACTTTACTCATGCGAGGCTCGCGCGAAGATTTACTGATTTACGGAAGTTCTCGTTTTACGCTATGTATATATCGAATCGCGGCGTACAAGTATATTAAGTAACAAAATTTAATCATTTCGAAAGGAAATACTTGTACTTTTAACTTTCTATCGATCATGTGAAATTTCGCACCTTCTGTCGACAACTTCAGTACAGGACTGTTATATTATTATTTTGTACTTAAACTGTATAAAAAAATCTGAAAAAAATTATTGTATATTTATAAAAAAGCTTTAGCAACGAATTTTCGCTATCGTAGAAGTCAGATTGTACTTTAATTATTTTTTATACATTTAAATTTATTACCGGAATTCACAGAATTCAACAAATTTAAATTTATCCATCACAAAACTCGAAAAATTGACTATGCCTTCAAATAAAAATTTGTTTTACATCGCAGAATTAAATAGGTATTTTATCTTTATAACAACGCATCCGTTTCATTGTGTCGAAAGTTGCAACAGCGGCAGGGATTCGTTTCTCAGGCGAGCACAACGAAGAAGACGCGCGCGAGAAACCTCCCGGTGGGACGCATCCCGGTGTGCCCCGTAAACAGTTCCGATGTTCTCTTGGTCCCCCCATAAATGGCGCGACGCGGTATAGCAGTGGCGCGACCCAGCAGTTTGTATCAGAGTCAGGCATCTCGGGCACCGTGTATCTACCGATGTGTTCTTACACGTGTGGGAAGAATGTGGAATATCGCGAATGGAATGAAGCAACCCAGGACACACACCGGCGCTCGTACGTGTGTACGTTGCACTAGGCGCGGATGCGCTCCGGCGGGCGTGTAAGTGCATAATCACCGGGAACAAAACGCCGCGAATTACCGCCTCTATCTTCGTAAATGGGGAGTCTCTATCTCCCTAAGCTCGCCTTTGCTCGCGCATTAATCCCTCGCACTCCCGAGTTGCCCGTAAATATTCTCCATTTTCGTAAACATTGCGATTTTCACTTCTCTGTATATGTGCGTAGGAAGACCAACACACACAAGCATTATATAGTTAAAATTAAAATAGTCTTCAGTTTGGATAATACACGATAGTATAATGAAATTATGTGATCAAATATATATTTAAAATATTTTTGTATATAAATACTTTTGTATTTATACATATAAAATATTTTTACGTCTTTTATGTAAAACGGTGTAGATTCTAAAATAACGATAATACACCAATATCGTCGTAATCTTTTTCCAATATGCTTCAAATTTTTTTTATTTTCGATCAGTGAGCAATTTTGTAATAATATTACCAATATCGATGTATATAGCATAAACGTACGTTGACCATACCGTAGGTGTGTTAGGAAAAAATATGCTGAAATATGTGAAAATTATCAGAGAAGTATTCCGCTTTGCTTGGGAGTGTGGGAACTTGCTAAAGTGTGGCAATTAGCCACAAGCATCTTCGTAAACAATACGCGTGCCCACAATCCATTGATGTTCACAATACATCAATGAGAAAAACAATGCATGATTTAGCGGATAATTATAGACGCGATAATTATATTTATATACGTCGTGAATAAATAATGTAATTATACCTTATAGTATTTCCATTATAAGGCTTTCTCTTTTTTATATATTTACATTATTCTTTATGTATTTACTACAACAATTATTACGTTTTAACACATTTAAATAAATTATTAATACTTTTTATTTAATTATTTTTCATAAATGATGGCACAATCTCTTTTCTCTCATTTCTCAGGGAACAAAAAACGTAATAGCCTTCATTAAAAATTAATAATAAAAATTAATCAATCATTTCATGTTCAGAATTCTATTTAATATTTTAACAAAGCAATCGTAGATAATCGATAGTGGTTATACAAAACACGCTTGTACATGGTACAAATTAGTCGAAACGGCAGATCGACATTAACATTACCAGAGTTGACGTCATTCAAAATACCGAATCGCCTGCAAGTCAGATATCGCAATAATTACGGTCAATCATCGAGGAGGATCGAAACATGCTCAGCAAAGAGAAGAAGGATAGTTCCGATGAGGAGAGAAATCTAATTATTGGCCTAGTTGTGATTATAAAATGAAGAATGAGTTACATGAGATGGTAGATAATTCGGGAAAAATGTCCTTTTCTGCGCTCAATAGATAGGCTATTTTTATTATTTAAAATATTATGTAGAATACTACTATTATTTATTTAAACAGTTATTTTAAAATTATACTCTTTAAAGTAAAATTATACTCTCTCTCTCTCTCTCTCTCTATATATATATATATATATATGTATATATAGAGAGAGAGAGAGAGAGAGAGAATTAATATTTTTTCATTATAACATTACAATTTAATTTCTTTTCGTTGTTATCGCTATCGATCAGAAATAATTACTAATTGTAAGTATTTGCGAATTATGATTTGTCATTTAGATCAGTATCGCCGGCATGTGATGGTCAGTTCGAGGAGATCCTTAGACTAGAATTGATCTGATGCAATTGGAGCCAGCTGGATGCTTTCGTGTACTCACCTACCTCACGCACGTTTAATCTACTGATCGTGTTCAGTAATTATTTTTTTCTTCTTCCCGGTCTCTTCCCTTTTGTGACTACAAGTAGGTCGACTATAAATTCATTTCCTGCTCTCTCTGGATGTCTAAATAGAAAATGATACTGTGTTGATATTGATTTTTGATACATAATATATTTATGAATGAGAGATCACGTTAAATTTTTATATTAATATTTAATATTAAACACCTCTCATGCGTAAATCATAAAATAATGTGCGTATTAATTGATATTAGTAACTCGTAAAATAAAAAATTATTTTAATGATAGAACAATTATCTAACAAAATAATTATGAGATGATCGATTTCAAATCAGATTCGATATATCAAAGTATAGATTTATAACAATGTTTAACAGTTTGCAAACACTTAATAATTAATAACTAATAATCGATCCCCTATAATCAGTAGCGATAATAACAAAAAAAAATTGTAATATTGCAATGAAAAAATAGTTGGTCTTTAATTAAATACCGATCATAATATATAAATTTATAACAAAGTTTATCTTTTTCAATACAAAGATTAACTTGGCCAACATTGTAAAAGCATTGAGTGACACAATAATGTCACTCCGTAAAGACAAGAGAAGATACCTTTGTATCTTCTAGAACGAAGACCTAGAAAGAAGACCTACCTCATTATGTAGGCTAAGACAATGCGTTTTATATGTAAATTGACAATGGAACTCCGTTCGATGTACTTCCTGCGTCAAAGAGTGGTAGTCGATGTCTTGTCGAGAGTGCAACGTTCAAAGTCGAAGCTCGCAACAAGTCCAAAAGTATCCTCGCACACCTGGCAATAAATGTCCATCAACGAAACACTGAACATTCTTTAATGATTCACCAGTCGGGATCTCACTTACGCTCATTTGTTAGATTCAATAACCATGTTAGAGCGATATTATGCGCGTTTCGAGAGATTATTAAATTATCATGATTATCTCATAAAAGAATCTCGATCAAGTTTTTATCACAGTTTAACAGCAGAGAGACTTGGAAAAATTTCTAATAAATTATTTTTTAAAAACATAATTTTTATTGTTAATATCAAAATCAATAAGCTTCACAGTTAGACAAGAGACAAAAAGAAAATATATAATTATTATCATACATGATGTTTTGCGTCAAAATATTTCACGCGATTAGAAGAATGTAATAGCTCGTAGTTTTCACATTACTATAATCATTTCAATAAATGCATATTCAAACATATGCCATAATTATCGTTACAAAAATTTACTTTTGAGATAAAAGGAAGAAACATAAAGTGTCATCTTGAGAAAAATGATAAACACGCGGTAAACATTTTGCGGGTCATTCCCGTCCAGTTCCAAGATCCTTATCGAATCGGGAGGACGTGCCTCGATTTATCATCCAGCCACCAGAAGTACAATTCGTAAACGCGCGAATCACACAAAGAAGCGTGATTGCGTGCCGCGTAAAACGCGAAGAGGTGTAACGCGAAGCCGCCCGCGGATGCCCGCTGTATCGCTGACAGTTACGTAGGCATGCGTTATGCATTTTCACTCTACGCGCGGTCGTACAGCGTACGTATACAACGCGCTCCTCCCACTGAAAACGTGACGGTGTGGTGACCAATCCAAAGAGAACAGAAATCGCATCGCCCCTTCCGCGTCAATATCTTACTACGGTGCATAATAAATGCACTTGCTCGTCAAACGCACGCGGACGAATCCTCGTGCTCATCAGCTTAGAGATGCGCCATTTCGCGTGTCGTTATCGAGCGAATATTCTTTCGTTAAAATTTAATGTATACCAATATTAAATTATTGTTACATTATTATATTTAAAATATGAAAACCAATTTAGGTGTCTCTCATATGCAAATATCAAATAATAGAAAGGAAGACAAAATATGCGATATATTATTAGATATATTCTTTGATGATTAATACATATTAATACATATTAATACATATCAAGATTATTAAGCTCGTAAGTCTGTATAGATATTATTGTAAATATTTATATAAACATCACTTTGTATAAACGATAATAATCTAGATCGCTTATAAATAACGCTTATAAGGAAAGAACTACGAAATATGATCGAAGCTAGAACTTGGTGATTAATAATAATTTTATGTAAATTTTAATTACATTAATTATACATTAATTATATATAAACTGCTCACCGCTTACGGTTGGATTTAAAACATAATTATAAATTAAAGTTGCAGAAAAGAATAATTTAGGTACAAATCTGAAAGTAATTTTGTTGAATCTTCAAAATAATAATATAAGAAATTCAAACACAATAAGAAAAGCTGCAAAAAATTTTGATATTTTAGCAACCAGCTTGAGCGTCTTTCATAATTATTTTGATAAATCAATAAAATTGTCAATCAAAATCAGATCTGTATATTTAATTAAATTTTCAAATTCAGCAAAACCGCGTGAAATAATAATATCACAATTAAATCTTCGATATTATTAATATCTTAAAACACTGTAAAGAACTTTTATGATTGAATTTTTCACAAAGCTTTTCTCTCCATTCCCTCGATATCCTTTTGTAATTTCCCTCGGAGCATTGGTAGAATTTAGATCGAAAATTGTGCAAGCAACAGGATCTCACCAACAATGCACGGGCTAACCAGAAGATCTTTGTACTTAACTTATCTCGAACATCGTTAAAGCAAGATTTAAAGCGAGTCAGTTATAGTGTTGCGCCCACGGGAAGCAAATTGGCACGAAAATTGCAACGAGCTGACGAGAATTCGAACAGGATTCGAGCATCGACAATAAAGACGAGTTTGCGGCCGACGAGACGATGGTCCATGGTCGATGAAAGTCAAGAAGGTATTACGATATCTCTATTAGCACATCAAGATTTAAGTTGCTCGGTGCAATACAGCCTTAAATTCGCTGTACAGAAGAATATCTCCGAAGAATAAGAATTATCTCCGTTTTTATGACGCCTGAATTTAATTTCTAATTTCGATCGTGCCTACTGCACGCTATTTCCAATATAAAAATTATTAATTACTAAAACACGCTTTAAAAATAACGATTTTAAAATACACATGAGAGAGTAATATTTTTTAGCTATTTTTCTAACATATAATTTTCATAATATATATTACATAAAAAGTACGATTTTGTTTGAAGTATCTAAGAATTTAACTAGATGTGAACCTGAAAATATAATTTCACTTGAACTTAAAACTTTTTGCAGCATTGTCACCAACATTTAAGCGTTCTACATAATTATTTTAATAATCTAACAATATTATTTTATATCACATATTTAAATTTCTGTATCTAGCTAAAAGTTTTTACATATTTCAGCATAATCATTCTTTCTATGTGATAATATACAACAATATTTTTTATGCTTTCCACATATTTAATGCTTGTGCGATCGCATCTCATAGCATTCGCTTTTTTATAAATATCTTAGAAAATGAAACGCTTTCAATTTAATAACATTCTCCGGTTAACAAGATGCTGAATAGAAGCGATCCTCGCCCAGTGAATCCCGGACGATCCTCGGCTAATCTTCAAGAGAGGAGCGTTTAGAATGATTAACTTTCACCACGGCACGGTAGTGAGCGAAGCTTCCGGTGCACGCACGCCATTGTCAACGACGTTTCTTACTAGGACGACGTTATTCCGCGTACGTTTTGTCGCGACATGCACGGACACCATCAACGACATCGTGTCGCGCTGTCCTCGCCGATATTCCGCGTAGGCGTTTAATGATGAGTTCTGCAGCGGGCGCCGCGTGCACACACGTGCATGCACGCCATCGTCACCATCCAACCCCGGGAAGGTGTTGTATGAGAATAGAATGCTACAGGGGGGGCGGGGGGGGGGGGGGGGGGGGGAGTGGGGGAGAGAATCCGTCGCGACGCGGTCGCGAATTCCGACCCGCCTCCATGAGCCTCAAATATCACGATCGACGACCCTGAAGTGACACCAACACGGTGAACCTCCGTCGTTCATCCGGTTCTCTCGGAGACCTCGTTGAGCAACGAACCAGGCGCGAATGAACGTCGCAAATAAATTTCGAACGCAGAAAATCGATACTCGCGATACAATACTCGCGACACAACAAAGGATTCTGATAAATGGTTAAATCGTTTATTTCACCTTTTTTTTTCTTTTTAAGAATGCGATGGAGGTTACATTGTGCGCGATTTTGTGACTATGCAGAATTGCAAGAAGATTCCATTGTCGATGCAATTCGTTATAACGACGGTCATTCGGAGTGTCATCGAGCATTGTAAGGTCGCACGAATGGGGCTGGCTTTCAACGTCATCAAGTGACATGACGGCGGCCGCGTGCCGAGACTGAAGGCCAAAATTTGTGCAGGTTGCAACACGCCGCCGTCGCCGAGAGAATCGCCAACGAAATGGGCGAAACGGTACGACATTTAGCGGAGAAAAGCCGCGGCGAGGGATCAGAGAGCGTCTTTTTGTCCAGCGACACAAGAGGTCGCAAAAAAAAAGTCATCAAACCGTGAAACCGGGGAAGGCTCTTCGAGAGCGACTCGCGTTTCTCCGCTTCTTCTTCTTCTTCTTCTTCGTCCTTTTTCTCTTCGTTCTTTTCAATCCCGTCGCGTCGTAACGCCCTGACCAGGTAACTGTGTCAGGACCGTTGTGCCCGAGATCACTGACGGTTGCGCAACAAGGCGGAGCGTGGAGATCCATGAGGATCCGATGATCTAAGGTCTCGGGGCGTATACATCGGCCTCCTCGATTTACTCGCCGTGCTTAGTTTCCCAAGCAACCTAAAGCTAAGGAGCTAACTAGAGATTGACCCAGAAAGCCGCGACTTGGATAAAGTTCTCGCCAAGTACAGCCGTAGCGATAATGTTATACAAATGATCGGAATGAATCAGAAAATGTGCACATGAAAAATTGCACTTTGTGAAATTAAATAAAAATTATATTATGAAATATCAAGAAAATACGTATCATTCTCTAAATTTGTTGTGTATTTATTTTATTTTTCTGGATATAACTTTTTTCTAAAATATTATGTAATCAAAACATATAATTCACAGAAACCACGAGCATTACAGTTGACAAAATTCCATTCTGCAAATCAGTAATAAGAAATCAATCTTGTAAAATTAAGATCTAAAGAATCCAAAATTGTTAAAATTTATAGCCTTATAGAACATGTTTGTAATATTAATACGCATTTAGCATATATGTAGTTCATATACTATAGAATTGCAGAAATAAAAGCACGCATATAGAAAGCATATAGAAATATGTAATAAAAGCGGTCTTATATTTTTTAAATATGTAATCGTTTCATTTTTTTTTCATAATTAAAAATTTCTTCTTTCTATTTCAAATGGAAAAATTTTATTTTGTATATATGACAAGTCTCATGACGAATCTAAATAGTATAAAAAATGTGATATAAAAAGTTTTTCCTCGAAGTATGACGAAACGAAGATGAATAACTTACCATGATTAATCAGATAATTAATACTCTCCGCATAACATCTTGATTTATTGTGCTTTCAAGATAGAATTGCATGACATGATTACAAAAAAAAAAACCTCGAAATATTCCATAAAACAGAATGATACAGCGCTTGCAAAACCTGATTTAAGCTGATCAAACTGTCAATAAGTATCACGATCTTACAAATAATACAAATTATAATTATTTACTATGCTATTTACAGCTTTATATTCGCACTATAAAACCGTTACGGTAGTTTTTCATATTGTATTAATTTTTAAATATTTTTAATATCAACGCGGGAGTTAATTCTAATTATAGTTTAATTAGCTTGGAGTAATCATTATTTTTTATCTCTGTATCTCACAAGACTTCCAGAGTTACGACATCGATCAAAGAGAGAGAGTCGAAGGCATTTAAGCCAAGCAGAGTACGGTAACAACGAGCTGATCCGGTCCTAGGACAACCGGATCGTCATCGTGGAAAACCGGAGAGTACCGGAGTAAAGTAGCAGAATCATGTGGTGGGGTTACTACACAGTTGCAGAGGCGAATTATCGTCGTCAGAAGGTAAAGAACGAAATGGGAGTATCGCGATGACGAGAAACGGTTTCAATCCTTGACGGTGAACTCGCACAGGAAATGGAAACATCGACACGCTCTCAATACAACTACAACACCGAAATCGAAACGTAACGGATTGAGTAGGACGTCATTTGATAACATAAAAAATAGATTGTCATCAGCAGTCTTTGTCGAAATGCTGAATATTTCATTTGTTAGTTAATTTATTTAAATTTTGAGTAACATATATATATCAAAAGATCGTATTCAGATTTTAATTTGCGAGCTAATATTGCAACTCTAATAAATATCAACGAAAGTACTGTTAAAGTATAACCTTAGCCATAATAAGCATTTTTAATCTATTGGAAAATGCATTTTCTTAGAAAAAGAAGTAATGAAATCCAAAAGAAAACTATTAAAATGTTAAAATTGTTATAAAAATAAATATTTTCAATAAAATTATTATTTAATTTGTTTTTATTAAATATAGAATATTTACATAAATTTGTGAAGATACTATACTTTTGACTAAGGCTATAGAATCTGCTCCGAATTTATCGTACTGTTTGCAGCTGAAAGGACACTCGATATGCCTGAGACCTTCTCTGCATTGTATCGCTATAGTTTCCTTACGTATATATCTTCGCGATTTATTTACGCGTCTTATCTACTTAGTTATTCTGTCGTCAGTACTTTATTGGTGAATCATCATATTCGTTGATATTTATTAGAGTTGCAATATTAGTTCGCAAATTAAAATCTAAATACGATCTTCCGATGTTACTAAAAATTCGAATAAATTAACCAACAAATGAAATGAATATTCAGCATTTCGACAAAAACTGTTGATGGGAATCTAAAATATTTTTTATTTTTTCGCAAAAAACATCCATTTTTAATAACAAAGAAAATGTCAAACATGAAAAAGGTTTAACAAAGCAGTTGCTAAAAAAACAATTATCTAAAAATACATGCAAATCATTATTAAATGGTGTGTACATTTGTATGTATATTTTTTTCTCTTCTAAACCGCTTGAATATCTTATCGAGACGAACGTTGCAAGAGAAGGACGAAGAAGGAGAAAAAGGGAATCGAGGAAGGAACGAATATACTTGCGAGCGATAGAGCGGTAGGGTGTCGATACAGTTGCAAAGGTGAATTAGTTGCCTGGGAGGTTGCACCGCGAGTAACGATAGAGAAGAGATAGTGACTGTGTTCGATACTCCTCGTTCCATCCCTTCCTCCCTCTCCTCTCGCTCCT
>NW_011626625.1:713307-725993 GCF_000204515.1 Acromyrmex echinatior
CCTTCGGCCGACGAAGTAGGAAAAGGAACACAACGAGACTCGCGATGAAGATGGAGGGGGTGGGGGGGGAGGGAGAAGGGAGGGAAAAGGAGAAGGAGGGGGGAGGGCAGGTCGCGTGCCGGCGTGGTGCTACTCTGGAGCTGAAAGAGAGGAGAGCACTTACCTTACCGACGTCTCTCACGGTTAAACACGCAGGGGAGCTCCTTTGCGTATATTCCTCCGCGTGCGTCTCACATACACAGGGAACGGGGGGGGGCCCGGGGGGGGAGGGGTTCTCCAATATACGTACATGTGCACTCGCGTACAAACAGCGTGGTTTCCCTTCCCCCGTGTGCGGACATCTCCACGGTGTGTTCTCCCGGTTGTGTGGCTCACCTACCTACCTACCTACCTACCTACCTACCTACCTACCTACCTACTTACTAACCTACCCGCAGCCTACGGATTCAGTCTCCCCGCCCAATCGACGGTACTCACGACGGTACGTACCTGCGTGTTTGTGTACGTCGTGGCTGCTGCACGTGTGTGTGTATGTATGTATGTGTGTGTGTGTGTGTGTGTGTGCGCGACGTTCGTACGCGGCATCGCCCGTCTCACACATCGGCACACGATTTACTCACCACAGTACGGACCACTCCGCTCTCATCGCGTCTCACGAATCTCCTCTGAGAGCGCTCGGTTCTCGCTGATATTCCGCCTCGTCCGAAGGAAAGAGAGAGAGAGAGGAAGAGGGAGGATAGAGGGAGGGGAGGGAGATATCACACGCCTCGAGAGAGGACCTGGACAACGGAGCACGGGCACCAAACGATCGCCGGACGGTGGTGAGCAACGTGGTTAGCTCCTTCCGTCGCTCCTCCCGTGAGAGAAATCAACAGTCAGGACTCGACTATCCTGTCGAACGCGATATATACGCGCATCTCGATATACATCCAGGGCTCCGAGATCGACAGTGTGATCCCACGGGAATCTGTCATCCAAGTTGGACCATCGCTAGGAGAAATTATTAATAAGGTCGTCCTTTGGCATCCGATTGGAACAGGAAGATACATAACGAACTCTAGTCAGGAAGAATAAAGTGGGAAAGAGAAAGAAAGAGAGAGAGAGAGAGAGAGAGGGAAAGAATTGTTTCTCTTCGAGGAAATCGGGAGACTGTCTGTTGTGGTGTGTGATATATTCAAAAAAAGGGACACGCGTTGTACAGCCAGAGAAGGAACGATCGAAACCGTTATCCGAGCACGTGGTCGCGATACCACGAGGTGCAAGATACGAAAAGCTTCCGGTGGTTTCTGGATGTACTGTCGAGAAGAACGGTATTCGGTACGTGTCAACGAAATGTTCGCGCGGACGTTCTGGTATCTGGTATCCTCGTAAGGGCGTCGACGTCTCTCGCGCACGTGGAAGGACCTGGGAAAGAGGGAGAGTGATCACCTTGTGTAAGAATAGTGTGTTGTTGTAAAACCAGTGCAACTATTATTTCCTCTGCAACTATTATTTTCACTCCATCTATTCTTCTACGGTGTGTCATTTGACTTTCTTCCTTTCTTGTTTTTCCTTTTTTTTCCCTTGCTCCTTTTATCTCTCTGTCTCGCTTGGATTGCCTTATGAGAAGAGCAAAGGAAAAGTGTCACGAAGTCAACGGAAGTGCAGGAACTATTGTCACCCTCGGCTTCAAGGTCGTGGCATGACGTATAAGGTAAATTTACGATGATTTACTATACTATAGTATAGGTCTCTCCTTCCTCTTTTATTATCATCACAGCGCGGCGCTGAGACATCATGTATTAGGTATACATTATAGTATTCCGAGCAGCACTCTGAATATTTATAAGCGTCACATGACACTCATCGGTATTTTCCAGAGAAAAATAAGAGCGTTTGAATTTACTTATTATTTCTAGTATTCTGCAGGAATCATTAATCTGATCACGTCAGTGACAATCTTGATAAAACAATTGAACATGAAATGATAAAAATGTTGAAGGAGAAATTTAAAAAAACTATAAGAATTGTCAAATATAAAAAAATGGTTTATAATACGCGCAAATCCAAAGCAATTAATTAATGTATCAAATTAATTTGATGGATCTTATTTTATAAGTTAAAAGCACAATTTCGTATTCTTGTTAAAGAACGATTTTGCTCAAGTATAAAAATTTAATCTAAAAATTTAGCTAGAAATCCGAAAATAATTTTGTTAAATTATTACAATAATTACGTAGAAATCTCAAATACGATGAACGATGCTGCAAAAATTATCGACATTCTAGCAGCTAGTTTGAGAGTCTTGCATAATTATTTTAGTGGTCCAACAAAATAATTATTTTCAGATTTTTATTTAGCTAATTCGTAGATTTATAGACCAGCAAAATAATCCTTTTTATGTCTTCTTCCCCAGGTAAGATCGTAAAATTGTCACGAAAGTAATTTATAATTGTTTTTAAAAGTTTATGAACGAAATCTTTAATGTTTGTAATATTCGAATGTTAACATTGAAAAAGCTCCTTGTAGATTAACGCTCTCAATATTTTCTTTGGCGCGGCGCCGCGGCGGTGCATCCGACGTCGTCGACGAAATCTCGATTCGTACTCCTGGCGCCGGCGTCCCGCGTTCCCGGTAATTATCGAGTTCCTGTGAAATGCAGACCACGGTGTCGCGTGCGCAGCAATCTGCGAGCAGGAACATTGAATAGTAATAGGCAGAGAAAGGGAGATTTTCATTTGAATGAAAACAATGCGCCTGAGTGTGATCGCGGAAGTTGTCCGACAATTCGTCGACAAGTGTACATACTCTGCGAAAGCAAAATATGATAATAACTATAATTAACTAACAGAATGCATAATACAATTGCTATTGCAATTGCTATTTTTAACGTGATTTATGATATATATTTGCGAATGCCTCGATATCTTTTTACTAAGATTGTTAATAAATTCAATTTAATGTGACTTTGTTTTAGATTATTATTTAGATGTATAGGTTTTTTGGACATTATCTAGAAATCTTTCTGGATTAGTTTTACTGTTACCCACGACTACAATGCTTAATTAATAATCATAAATTTAGATAATAACAGGATATGGAAACAGCGATTTTGCTGAAGTATTTAAAAATTTAATTAGATATAAATCTGAAAAAAGTTTTGTTGGATTGAAATAATTATATGGGATGCTTAAAGTGATTGCTACAATGTCAAAACTTTTTTCAGCATTACTTGTATTCATGCTTGAATTTCCTCCTTGTAATTATTTCGATGGTCTAATAAAATTATTTTTAGATCTGTATCTAGCTAAATTTTTAGACACCTTGGCAAAATGTTTTTTTTTTTCCCGTGTAGAATTCATATAAAATACTCGTGAGTATCATTGCACGAAACCGATGCAGATTGATACCAAGAAAATCTTACGTAACGCAATTAAAAGGGACGCAAAGTCACGCCTATAAATTCGCGCTCTCGTGGGTTTCAGCGCGAAAATGCGTTGGACGTCTAATTCGTTCGAGACCAGTTCTAAAGCTGCGCTTGCGATCTCGCGCAAGAGCAAATCGCCCACGCTCGTCCTTATATCACCGAACGGTTCGTTTTGCCGCCCAAGAAAGCAGACGTTGCAAAAGCTATGTTCCTGCGTCATCCCTGCCGTTTCCTCGTTCATAAATTTACGTGCCTCCAGGCGCGCGCGCGAGAGGGATGGGAAACAAGTGAGATTGTCCGATATGCGAGGCACGAAAGACCCTGATAAATATGTTTACGTTGGAATGGTGAAAATAACGCATATACAATTTACATAATTGCAAAACTCTTAACAAAAGTGACGGAGTGTCGAATCATCACGCGACATTCACATTAGTCACGAAATCTCATTTATATACAAACCTATCGGAGATATTTAGTCATTAAATGCCAACAATTGATAGATTGTGCGTTAAAGTTTTTACAAATTATAATCGCTGAATACTGCAAATGGGGAAAAAAGTAAACGTTTATCGATGAAAATCAAAATCAAATTTCGCAAAATCCGTACAATTTTATTTCTCTCGTTAAATTATTCTCAGAGAATAAAGACGCGGGTCAGAATATTCGATTGAGTAGCACGAGAGATATGCCAGCGATACATTATTCATAGGGCCTGAGCTACGACAGCATACGCAGCAGACGCGCTACCGAGTGTACAATGACGTTAACAGTTAATTGATAACAGGTAAGTCGAGTGCGCGGGACGCCGCGCCGGTGATTTTTGTTGCCGCCGAGCGATGCCGATCTCGATATAGACTGACCGACGCAACACCGTTAACAGTTATGTGAACCCGACGCGGCCGAGAGCGGCAGGCCACTCTTGTCCCGTGGTCCATTATTTTCTTCCTCCTTACTCTATTGCTCATACTGTTGCCCGATCCATCTCTGCCTCGCTATCGGCAATTTGTTAGAATCGGCTTCGTACGTGCGCCGACGCACCCATGACTATCCGTATGCGATAAATCGCAAATTACGACGGGCGCGAACATCGCGCACATTGCACGAAAGTAATTGTAAATAATACGCGCCCGATCTCCTCCTTTCGCCTTGGGAATAACGATAATTTGTACGACTGCGCGGGCAGTAAGAAAATTTGAAGAGGTAAATCTACGCGAATAACGAGTAAGATCTTCCAGACGTAGATCTTTCCTTAGCTTCACGAAATTGATTGACGGCTACTTATATGAGATCGATCAGAGGAAAACAAATTCAGATGTACAGTTATAAAGATCGTAATAATTCGCATTTATAGTCAGCACGTTGCATTTCAAATCAATCTAACCAATCAATCTAATCACTAAAATCTCGTTCGATTTCAGCAATTTTATGTAATCACATATGAAAAAAATTATTTTTGAATCTAAAATTTTAGATACAAATCTGAAAATAATTTTGTTGGATCATTAAAATAATTTTATAGGACACTTAAACTCTGCTAGAATGTCAAAATTTTTTACCATAATATTATCTCAAATACTTGAAAAAATTCTTAGAAAATTATTTTGATGGTTCAAAAAAATTATTTTCAGATATTTAATTAAATTTTTAGAAATTTTAGCAAAATCATTCTTTCATATAATGTATTATTTTATGTATAAAAAAACGAGTCTAAAACATGTGATTAAACGTAAAATCGAATAGAATATCGAGTTAGATACGGTTTAATACAAAATCGTACATGATGAGACTCCGCCCATTCCGTTTTTCTTTTCAATCCCATCCTTGCAAAACCGAACGGAACATGGCAGTGTCAAGGGATATTACGCGAACGACATCGGGATCCTACCTCTTTTTTCTCCTTTTCATTGCTCAACAATCCTGGCAAATGTATACAAGCGACATGCCGGTATTTGAATACGCCGGCTATTACGAGAATAGAGAGCATGACAATCATGAGAGACTCCCAGACGTTCGAACAATGTCCTCACCTCGATCCTGGACTGGCGCAAACGGCAATAAAACGGGCCCCGAACGACATTACCGTCACCGAGTACCGGCCATTAAGTACCTCTATCGCAGTAATCTTACCGGTATCTTCCATAACCTGCAGTGATGCGTACACATTGTCTTTATATTAAATAATTTTCATGCATTGCAGAATAATATTTCATGTATAATTAAATTATGTTCTTTTAAATATTAATATAAAATAATATATGATCTTATCTTATTTTATGAATTAATTTATTCATTCTCGAATTCTAGAGGAGAATGTAATGTAAAATTTACAGTATTAATATTGTTAACGATTTTATCTCTTTTTTTTTGTTCTTCATCTTTCAATTTTATTCAATATCCCCTTTTTTTTATTGCGTTTCAATATATTTTATAAAGTTCTCTTTCTCGAGGTGAGGTTCAATTAAAAATTCTGTTTTATTGTTTATATATTTTTATGATAAATGATTCTTCAATTCGATAAAATATAAATAAAAATATTTGAAATTTGAAGAGAGAGAGAGAGAGAGAGAGAGAGAGAGAGATTGCAATATTAGATTTTTACAAATATCAATAGTCAACCGCACATAGGCGAAAAAATTATTGGAGTAAACGCAATTTTTTTACGATATTAACGGATTCAAATGATACTCCGTCAAAGAACGAGCTTATACAAAAAGCCGTTTAGGAGAGGAAAATTGAAATAATTTCAATCGTCTTTTTGTGCCTATGGCCATAAATGTAAATTCGTTTTGTGACGAAGACGGGATCTCTTCGGTGGCATAAAGCTGATGCGTGGGCTCGCATGCCATGCCGAGTCTATTTATACATCCTCGCGCGTACAATGGACTTGCTGCCTTTAAATTAAATTCGAGCAGTACCGCAATGCCATTGTTAAATTTCATTGCCGTTTAGAAACTTTATCTCGTACTACAAACAATCCACGTGGACCAAGAAAACTTCGATTAAACAAAATTTACGATTCACATTGAGTGACAGCGTGTAATAAGAAATTCCATAATAAGCAGGATATTTTATATGTAATATAGATATTTGTATCTCATTAATAATATCTATCGAGTATTGACAAATCCGAAAACTTTAATGTTATCTCTCTACGGATATATCCGTAGGAAAATATGCTAACTAGTTTATTAAAAAAAATTATGTACGTAATCTCTAAAAATATCACATCTCGTGTCAAAATGTCTATAAAAAATCAATCATAAAGAACGTTTATGCTTTAACGATTTAAGTCAATTACGTAACGATTTTTTTAAAGGCTCTCGAAGATTACAAACAGAGCTCTTTTGAGTTTTTTTGTATCAATCAGTGGTGATTTTGCGAATTACGAATCGTTCGCAACGAAAATAAAAATTCATAGACTGATTTGCGTAAAAGATGTACATACGCGAGAAATTCGTTGCAGGTGCGTGTTGCATCGCATCTCGAAAGATCGTTCAGCGATAGATGAAAACACGCTGATGCTTTTACCATTCAGGCTGCAATCAGTGAATATTATTACGAATGATGTGATTTTTTTTACTCCGATCTTCATTTATATCTGAAAGGGCGAAGTGCATAATATTTAAACAAACTGCATATTAATTAGCCAGTCCCGTAAAAAAAAAAAAAAGAATTGAAAATTATAAACCGAGTCGTGCCGGCGGTCTTCTTAACTCACAAAAGCACAAACGAAACGCGCGCCTTATTGCAACGAATTCCTCATCCAATTTTACGCGAGGTATATTGTAACAATATCACAAAAAGCGTACGTTCATTATTTAATTGTAGTGAACGGACACGACGTTAGCCTTGTGAAACTGCATCGACTGCATCTTCGAGTGGACAATGCGGCGACCTTGTCGGCATGGAAAGATAATTGTAGCGCCTCGAGATGGACGCTTAAATTTGAGGCCACAGCCTACATTCGTGATGTAAGAACGACGATAACATCATGCGGTGCGTAAAATGGTAAACGGAGATGTAAAAAAGGGCCGAGCAGTACCTACGGGTTTTATTATTCAACGTGCGTATGTATGCACGCCGCCACTTATCCCATACACGTCGACTCTTTTATTTTATCCCGCGATTCACCGCAGCCTCTGCTTTGCTATCTTATTTAATCAAATATCTTGAACGTATCATATAATTAAATAAACATTTAGTATTACCATCAAATATAATATTTAATTCAATCTTGCGCAATTAAATTGCATAGAAATACAATTGTGTCAAAATTAATTTTAATTAATGCTGAAATTAATTTAATTTAATGATTCAGTGATAATTTGTGCTATATCCGTTAATTATGACCAAATGTCATAAAAATGAATTAATTGTCAGTAGACGATATGCTGATACGAGAAATAATTTGATATATATATGCTAATATATATTTCACTTTGAATAACCAATCAAAAATATTTGTACTTAGGGTAACGCAATAAATTTCCCAATAAAAAATTGATACACGGGACTTAAAGCAAATATTATAATAAATATAAAAGATAGAATAATATACAATTATATAGATTAAATTTAATCAAAGATATATCTATTATTTAAATAAAAGATTTATATACAAATTTCTACAGAAAAATAAAAATTAAAACAGATTGAGGTTGAAATTTGATAGAATAATGGTGAAGAGAATCGATCGCAATGTGCATCAGGTACATATGTTTCTGATTTGCTTAATCGGCCCTTCATCATCACTAAAGGTTGCGCACACTTGTTACTTCTTGCTCGTCATTGCGAGACGAGCCGGCTTCTGCCTTCGCATTGTTACATGCGAATATAATCATGAATTGAAATCGAAACCAGCATCTTAAAGTAGTCAGTCATCTGACAAATTGAAGAGGGTATCGTCGTATGTGCTACAATTTCGGTTGCTTGCTCATTAGTAATCTTTTTATACAATCTTAAACACGAGCGATAAACTTCATGAGTTAAAGCACAAACCTGAGAATACAAAGAAAATTTGTAATCATTTTATCGCAAAAATGTATCTATCATCTTAAGATACTGTAACTCATTTCATTTGCTTATCCATCAATGGACGTATAGGAATGATGTGGACGTTGCGAGATCACCGATTTATCAGGTTAAAAACGAAAATGTTCTCACGATCGATGCGGTCTATTAACGATCTACCTGCTCATTAAAAGTGCAGAAAATCTTCGTGAACATCACGGCACCCTTCGGAAAGGCTCATATTATCCCACGCATCCTTTCACCAATTTTCGTTTCGTGTATCATTAGATGGCGACGACCTTGTGATATTCGAGTACCATTTTCAGTTCCGAAGCTGTAAGGGGGGAATCAGTAATTTAGGCGTTGATTGAACCGTTTCTAAGCGAGTCACGTGACTAGTATTTTACGGAAGCTACTATAGAGGCTTTTAGCAAATTCTTCGAAAAATCATGGGCGATTGCATTAATGTAATAACTCATAATAATATCTTTTGCATGATACAAAGAACGATAAAAAGATGTATTTTAGATTTTCCAATGAAATTGTAATCAACATTTTTCTGTATTTAAGTTTTCGATCGAAAAAATTATATAAATTCATATGAATTTAAATACAAATGTAAATAAAAGTCAAATATGTATTCAATAGCAATTTTAACGTACCGAGCATTTAATCCAGATACTCTTTCGAGTACAATACAGAACTTGAGTATTATTAATCATTCAACCATCACAAATTCAAACATACAAAAACAAATGTTTTATTTAATAAATTTTACTAATTTTATACATCTCAGTTTCTAATAATTTTACACTAAAATAATTATAATTAAAAACAATTATTCCATTATTTTTATATTCTTCTCAGTCTTTTTTTTTTCTCAGGCTTTTTACAATCTTTATCAAATTATTATTAAATTTTTGCAATAAATTGAAGGTATTCTACATACAAAAATATTTTATGTACTTGAAATGTATTTTCTCTTCGCAAAGATATATCGCGAGAAAAGAAATGTGACGATAAGAAGTCGCCGAAGCGCGGAAAGAAATGGGCCACGAGGCTGACAATGTCCAACAGTGTAAGACTCTCGTGTTCTTGTGAGACAGAAGGAGAGAGAAGAAGGAGAAGAAAGAGGAGAGATGGTGTTGACTAACAAACGATGATTTCGTCGTACAGTCGTGAATATTTCATGAGCAAACGGAGATGCCGCGTAGAAGTTGGGCGGTACGATCGACGAGATCGGCGGATCTGCAGACGATCGAGCGTGGAGAGAAGATGAGATAGATGCGTTACGTCGAAGGAGACGATAAAGGGGAATGGGACGATCGCGGAAGAGGACAGAAGGCATGATCAGGGATGGAAGTGGAAGGGAGTTTAAAGAAAGGGAATCAGGCCAACGGCTGGGCAATAACCGGCCCCGGAGGAAAATTCATGAAAATCTATTCCTGATTTCGTGGCCGATCGCTGTATATATTTATGCGCAATATGAAAGAGCTCGTGTAATACTGTTGGCGATTTGAAGCGATCGAGAAGATTCCTCTGCTTTCCTTGTACGCCCAGCAAAAAAATGCGACTGATGTCCGTTTCGGCGTAACGATTTGACTTCACGATTTGAAAATGCGATAATTATCCTGGAAAATTAGAGATATTATTAGAAAACGAGAATAATTCATTGTTTGATTTTGCAAATAAATATCGCAATATTAAATATACAAAATAAAGCTGTAAATGTATAAAATGTTCGGATTCGATAAATGTTAAAGCATTTTTTAGCAATTCATTTAAATAATTACATATATATATTTGTTGAATAGAGAGAACGTATTAACGAATTCTGTATATAAGAAGAGTTTATGTTAATCGAGAAAATCTTTTCTCATTAGTAATCATTATGGAAAGTGATTGGCAAGCTGAAGCGTAATATTAAATTAAATGTTTAATTACGCGCTTCCTGATTTGCCATCGTTCAATACGAGAACTAATAATGTGCTAATCGATTAATTAGGAATGCACTTTCTAGAGCGTCCAATTAAATTACGTTCATTCGGTCCCCATGTGCCATCACTCACGGGCGTTCCCCATTTATTTTCTGCACTGTCGCGCTTCTCGTTTTCTCATTTGCGGTCGATTTCACTCCTTTTAAATCACAATTGCTCGTTAAAGATGAAACTTTATTTTCTCAATTGCAAACCGGATCGATCGTTCGTGAAATGCTTAAAACAAAATTCGAACCTTGCGCAAGCTAATATCACGTTACCGTAATAACAGTGTAACACTTCATCACGCGAATTATATGTTATCGATAATTATTATCATTATTTTGGTATATTTTAGCATACCAAAGAGGATAAGAAGATCAATATTATTATTTTTATAATAGTATTGAAAAAACTGCTTTTTCTAATATAATAATTTAATCTTATTAGATAGTTGTTATACAATATATTGAACGTTCATAATTTATTTTCGAAAGCTTCAACTATATAAACTTGTTGAGATAAATATTAGCAATTTGAATGCAACATTTTTTTTAACAAATAAAAGATTTATACTAGAAATATTTTGTCAAAAATAAATCTTTTGTTTCAATGTTCAACAATTTATTTAACGGCACATTTATAAATTACAACTGTTAAAATTATTTAAATAAATATCTCAATATTTTCAAAAAGGGAGAGAGAAAGAAACTTTATAAAGTAATTTAGCTAGATATCAAAACAAATATTAAAGACCTAAATCAAATTAACCGTAAATTACTATTATTCCTATTATTTTGGTAACGAAAATTCGATGCTGCTGAAACTGTTAATAGCGCCAATCAGCAAATACTCAGCAAGAGTTGTGGAACAAAACAGCGAACGACTTTGTAGTCACCGCATTCGCTTTCCATCGGCACTAACGGCCAGTTTCGCAAACTCGGATATCCGCCAGCGGGTAGAAACCATTTTCAGCGTAGCTAACAGAACTGAGAAAATTGTGCCTGATGATGATCGTATTTAATGGCGGAACCAATTGTTTGATATCTCTGTTACGCCAGAACCCCCTTCATCCTGTCTTCCCCCACAGTTCTTCCTTTTTACCTCTTCATTCTAATCCACGATTTGATGAAAAACCAAATGCAGTGGAAAGATGATGCGGAATTCATGAGAAAGGCTCGCACCGTTTCCGACGAATCTTGATGTTGCACCTGGCTCTTATATGTAGCCGCAGGTTGTACTAATACTTTCACAGTCACGATTTTTATCGTGCCTGACTTTTTATCAAATGTGAAACTATATTATAAGCAAAACTAGGCAAATATCTATTGCCTCTGGATATTTACATATCCATCTTTATGGTACTATAAGATTTTATGCAAAAATGAATAAAATATTTATATACTCGGGAATATATTTTATGAAATAATTGCACTCACTATTAATGAAATTATGTATGTGTGCTGTAGTAACAGCTTAAAATTTCTCACTTTTCTTTTTTGTTCTTTTCGCGGCAATTAAATATTATCACTCCATCGCAAAAAAATTGCCTGAAGTTATTATAAGTAATATAAATTTATTTAATATCATAGGAAAAAATGAGTTAAAAGAATTAATTAACTTTCAATTATGGAGCCCTGTAAATTCCATCAATTACTGAATCGACAAGTGAAATCTCAATAAAGTCAAAATGAGATATAACGAAATGAGAGCAATAAATTAAACGAGAGCAAAAGCGAGGCGCGTGCACGAGTTATTAAAATCTCGAGGAGACAGTCAAAAAAAATCGCAATATACGATGCACTGAGTTATTAGTTAATTCTGTTCGCCATCGCAAATATTTTCTTCATTTGCAACATACAATCACTTATCAAATTTTAATCTCAAAACCGATCTATATAAAAAATTAAAAAATATTGTAATTCTTTTTGAAATCTGTGGTCGCGTAAAAATAAATTTTTCAAAAATTCATGATATTGAAAGAATGATTAACATAGTGATCATCCTTTTTATATAATCAGCTTCACTTACAATGAGTTACACGGAATTCAACGGGGTTGTCCGTTACGGTGAGAGCGCGGATCAAGATTCCAGCGGCTCGCTTTACACTTTAGTTTCATAAGGAAACGTCCGAAGCGAGTTGCTATTTAACTAAATCACAGTGCTCGCATAGAGAAAACTATCGAGCATATCGCATGCCACGCCAAGATATGTTCGTGCATCTAAACGGTCGGAGTGATCTAAAATTCCGCGAAAATACGCCAAAAAAAGGAAATCCCTTGGCGAAGAGC
>NW_011626625.1:726107-740478 GCF_000204515.1 Acromyrmex echinatior
AGAGCGTCGCTCTTCGCGCGATCGCGCAATCCCCGCGCATTAAAATCCGTTGGCAAATCCGAAATGCCGATCAATTTTTCTCCTCTCTCGATATCCCCGCGAACGTTATCGGCCCCAATTGTCGGGCTCGCCGGGCCGGAAAAGCAAGTAAAAAACTACGAGGTGGAAGTTAGTTTCGCTTGGTCAGATCCGAACACCGTCTCGTTACTCAATTCCGAAACGACCGATCTTGATGTAACAGTGACGGAACTGTATACTGATTACGTAACAGTTTCTCGACAGTTTTTGCGGGATGATAATAAATTGCTTCTCGCCAGCACCTTTCGATGCCCCTCTAATTCTTCGTGATCGTGAACGTCTTAGCCACGTTTCTCGAAAATGGCGAGAAAGAATAGATATTTGTAACATTTTTATTATAATAGTCATCGATCCTTTTTGACGATTTCGAGCCTATTCACGGATTGTAAAAGTATAACCGTACGAGTGAACCTTAATCCCTCCATTTCAGTTAAAAAAGTTAAGAATATATTAGCCGATAAGACCGTTGATGCGCTTTATACAAGCGCGCTTCCGAGTAAATGAGACAACAGATCCCGAAGATTAATGATCGCGATTGGTTGCGAAGTCTCCGTGAGACGTGATGAATCATGAAATTCGAAATGTTTCTCTACAATAATCGTCTTATTACTTAGCTGCCATTTGACTCCTCAATTAAGGAAGATTGTTTTCATGTTAATCGATTCGAAAAGGTGGATTTTAATTTCCCGTTGAGATAACACATCGAAGTAGAAAAAAAAAGGACATTTGCGTGTTGCATGAAAATTATTAGGAGGATACTGTGAAATGCCTCACATAAAAGTGGGCACTGTTACTTCCAAACGTGTCTGATCCGAGCCTGTCGGTTTCCACTTCCAAGAAGCTGCCGCGCGATTAGAACCGATTTACACGGATTGACTACGATCGTCTCGCGCTGTCTCTCAACTGTCGGTTTATGCGTAACGTCGCTAGTGAATTAAAGAGCCATTCATTTACTTCTCTAGAAAAATAGAATCCTCCGACACGACGTGTACATAATTCATTTTAACACATTGGAACATCCACAAATCTCAGCCGAGACAGAGACACGTAAAAAAGGCACAAGATAGATTTTAACTGTATATTAAAAGGCTCTCTATTAACCGTAGCGAAAAGAATATGTTTGAGGACGTCGTAAATTATCAATCACTAGTGAATTAATGTGTTTGTTAATACGACAAAGGTGCATTTATATTTTATAATTCATTAGCTCAATCAATTTCCAGCTGTATTGAAGGGAGAAAATTATTATATTAAAAATATTAATGTATTTTATAAATGACAACTACATGTTTGTAGAAAGATATACAATTTGTTGAATTCATAGATCTTCGGAAAGTTTATGAAGTAGAAGCATCATAAACGAGCAGCAAATCACTGAAAGTGCTTCATTCATTTTCGAACAAGCAGCTACATGTTCAAAAATATAAAAAACGTTTTATATAATCGCATTATCAGGCAAATCGTACAGAGAGATATGTTTTCGACCTAACTGTAGTTTCCAAGTGATCTATGAAAGAACCCAAAGAGATGGAACGTCCATATATGTCCATATATGTCCATATGTATCTATGTTTTCTAAACGTATCTAATCTTTTATAACTACTCAGGAAACGTTTATAAAACCAACATGCGGTACTCGGGAATCACGCGGAAGATCGATTGCGTGCAAAAAGTTGATTTGCGGTGCGAGCAACGCGAGATCTTCCGAGGGAAACAAATCGTTGCCGAAGGAGGAGCGTATTTATGGGCGGACATAACGATGATACGATATCGGACGACAATGCCGACGTTTGCGCGCGTTATTGGCAAGACTCCGATTACGATAACGTCTGTAAAGGCATGAGAGTCAAGCGGGGAAACGCGCGTGGGCGCCGCACATGTCAGCTCCCGGAGTACAATCTAAGACACATTCAGTCTTTTACGTCGCGGAATCATAAATAATCATTGTCGGATTACCGGCGGATGCCACCGTACACGCGTGTGCATGTACCTCTCGATGTAAGTTGTCGGCGAATTAATTTCTTGCGGCGCGGCACGGCGCTGAGCCGCCTCATATAACGCGCGAGATCCGTGAATAATGAATAACGCCGAGGACTGCCAGCCGAACCGAGAAAGCGACGTTTAAAAGTTTTAAACGCTACGCATTCGATGCGTGGAGTCTTTGAAAGCACACCGCGAAACCTTTCACCATGCGTTCCCCTTCGTGGATTATTTACCACCTGTTACTCACTGGGTGTGTGCGTTAATCAGACCGCGAATCCAAAACGAAGACAACAGAAGCGATGGCCTTCCCCCTTTGAGAGTATTTAAATTAATCTCTGTGGAAAATTGATGTCCGATTTGTATAATCATTTGTATAAGTTATTTATCGTCACAGTCTACTGTATTTTAATAATGTATAACGCTCTCTTAAAAATTATTAAAAAAGAAACACGTTTTTGAAGTTATTACTATGAATGAATTAAGTAAAGTCTTAATCATTAAAAGTGAATTAACTTAGTTCTCGACTGGCAATGTTGGACTTTAAAGGCACAGTTGATTTTTTTATTGTAAATTCTGGTAAATTTGTAAATAAAAAATACAATCCACACTTCTATTATAGTAAAAAATTCATTGTTAAAGCTTTTCACAAACTGTATGTAAATTTTTTTTCAACTAAATTTTTAGGTAAAAATGTTTTTATACAATATAAAAATGGAATGATATAAAAATCTACATTAAAGTTTGAAAATCTATATTGCGGGCAAAGACGAAAATTTTCTGTTAAATAGTTTTTTCTTTTCTGGGAAACATGATTTTTTTATCTTCTAATGTAAAAGAGAAATATATTCCTTCTATATTTTTTTCGACAAGTCGAAATTATTTTACGCTTAAAACACATACAAAATATCTTTAAAAATTGCAAATTTATTTTATTTACATTGAAGAGATTTATTATAAATAATAAGTCAATTTTGTAAACAAGTCAATTTTATTATGAATGCAATGAATGATAGATTTATTAGACATTTTCTAAGAATCAAAATTAATGTTCTTGTGATTATCGCTGGGAAATATTCTCAATTTGTTCCCGGCTTTAATATAGCGGTAAAATGGTCCGCGATTTGCATGCGTATCTCCTTTGTATCCTTTGTTTACATCCTTTCACCATGAGACGCCAAACGGCGCGTCGCGCACGCGTTCCGATGAATCATAGCGGCTAATGAGCCCGATAAACTTCGCGTAGTAACGATTTTTCTTTATGATGAAGAAGACGTTCTGCGCGTTACGTGATCGCGCCACGTCATATCTCCGGTCTTTATAATACTGCCAAAGGGGCAATGCTCGTCGTCGCTAACACGATAATGAGATAAACGCGGGAGGAAGCGGAGAGAAATTATTTACTTGTACTTCGCTCTCTTTCAACGTAATGAATACGTTTCTTTCAAGCCGAGTGGTCAGTTTTTCGCATTACGCGCGTCGTTACACGTATTTCCCAAGCTTCTAAAGAGCCGATACGCATTTCCAGTAATATAGTAATAAGGTAATTGGACAAGACTCTCGGTAACATGAACGCCAGCGGCGAGAACGCACTTGCACCCTTCTATAAATCACTTCTCATAAGGAGAGAAACACGCGATTAAAGTGTATTACTTTTTGGAGAGAATTTATGAAATAAGCTATTAATTGATGATATAAATAAAAATTGTGATATTTTTATTTTATTTCAACTACTCGCAATTAATAATACTTTTACTATTTTTTATATTGTCATTATTAAATATCCATTTCTATCAGTATTATCTTGTATTACATACAACTTTTTTAGAGAACTTTATAAAAAATTAATCTTTATAAAGTATTTTATGAAAATCTCATTAATTTAATGAAATTAAATCAATTAGAGGCATTTTAATTAAAAATATTAAAAGCAACATTAAAAACTACATCTGCTTAAATATTTTAGAAGATTTAAATAAAAACATATAATTATAGAAAAGAATCCTTGAAGCCTTTAAAGAAAGTTTGTACCGACATTTATGGAACTTTCTACGAAAACCTCCATCCGCATTCGTTTACAAGGACAATATTAAAATAATTGTGTCTTCCTCCTGGCGGCAGAGAAATCATAAAAATATTCAAGCGCGGCTCCTCCCCTTACAAGACTAATTTGATCGTGACTGTTTCTCGCACACAGCGAGTAATATTTTCGCGTCGCGCAATGTATCAATTTAGCTACGTATGTCGCACTTTATCTCCGACAAGGCTGTGCTTAAAGCGGCCCGCGTCGTAATTAAATGCCAGCACTTCTTAACCGGCTTATCGGTAGGAACGATCGCGGATCCCACGCGCGGAGAGCGAGGAAGGATTCGAATCGATACTTTTTATTTTTTTTTTTCCTCTTCTTTAATTCCGCCCGTGCCAACCTTAGGAGCGTAGACGGAAGAGACTTGCAGAGAGAAATTGTGTCGGCGAATAAAAAAACGGCCGATTGAAATCTTGCGATCCGACAACATAACCGAGCGACTTATCTTGTTAGGGTAACGAATGACGAATTCGTTGAACGGACTGTAAATTTCAGTGAGTACAAGTATATGCGTACGTGAATTTATCGCGCACTCGTGCGAAATATGAATCTTTCTCCAAGACATCTTAAAAAGCATGAAAGGTACGCTTGTTTGTAAGTTCTCCGGAGATACCGTTTGCAAGCGGAATTTATTTACTACTCTGAGAAATATTATTTAAGTGTTATTTGAATTTTACACTTTTACGAAAAGAGCAATTATAACCCAATCTCTTAAATTAAATAATTTTTTATTATTTTTTATTAATTTTTTGATTATTATCTCTATGCCAAATTGTAACTCAATTCATTCAAATTGCTTAGTCTTAACGTTCATATTAACTTATGTGTATTTAGTAAATAATAAACTAAATTTGAATTAAATTCAATACATTTCTTAAGTTAAATTGTTTAACTTTATTTGTTTTAGTTAAATCAACGACATATCGAGTTGGAACAATAACGATCTATAGAAATGATAGAAAAAAAACTCAAATTAACATTCTGAATTTAACAGCGTAGTACAAAAATTATTTAGAATACCTGCAAATTATAAATAATCTAATAATACCATGAATTAAGCGCAGAAATTGTATTACAAGTAAAAAAAAAGGAAAAGTAGCGAAAAATCGCAATGGTGAAATTAAGATCACATAATATTTCTGAAAATGTTAGAGGGGAGCGATTCAATGAAGATTTCGCTGCCACGAAGTGCATTAAGATCCGCCTATTATGCACGCAAAGAAAATTGGCGCTTCCTTCTTTTGGTCCCGCTCTCTTCTTTCTTTGCGACCGAAGAAAGAGAGGAATTACGTCACGCGAGAAAAAACGGCCGATTAAAATCGTCTCCGTGCTCGACAAGCGACCAGGGACGTGTCTCGTTTGGATAACAAGTAGTGGATAAATATACGTTATATGACCGGCATTTATAGCGTCACACACGGGAATTAATTAAAGTGAAAATAATCGTCGCGATTCGCAAAGGTACGATTATATATTGACGTTGTATACTGGGATGTAACTACTTTTGTTCAATAAAAATAAGAATAACTTGTGAATTTCACCAATAAAGGCATGCTACATCACGTATATATGCATGCATTCATAAATTCTTATGTGGACGTATAATTAGTAAATAAGAGATTTTTATATTTATAGAATCATTAAAATTTGGCATTTATATATAATTTATTTCAAATGATTTATATCTGAATCTCTTCTCATAAAATTATTCTAAGAAAGAACTCTATCGTATTGCATGTGATATAAGTTTACATTCGTATCGAGACGTATTCGATAGAAATTCGCGCAATACCGAGATACATACGGCCCTGGAAGAGCACTTATCGCACACGTAGGTGAATGTCGGCAGAGAAATCATACCAGCAAGGACGACGTAGTGAGAGAAAAAGCAGGACAGGGTGAGCGGACTGAGCGCGAAAGAGATACAAACCACGCCCGGGCTCATCCCGACTTTCTAGAAACCGAAAACTGGATCGCGACTACCAACATCTCGGGAGATCTCGTGAACGTCAGTCCTGGTTGATTCACGTAACAGACATCAGTCCTCGCCGCGACCGCACTCCTCTTTCTTTTGCTCTTATTTCTCCTCCCGTTCCGCGTAACCGGCTACCATTTCCCGTGGACATTACTCACTCTCGGCCGCTCGGAGAAACTCCGTTCGACGCAGAGAGAAAAAATCTGAGATTTTTGTTAAAAGGAATTTAATCAAAATCGATCGAGGAGTATAAAGGAATTTAATCAAAATCGATCGCTGAATCATGGAAATATATCTGTCAATATTCTATTTCTGAATTATTTCAGACATTTGCGCATTATTTTTCAGCAAAAATCAAATTTGATTTTTGAAATCTTTCATCTCTCAAATAACTGTAAAATAGAATATTTTTTTATAAATAATTAACAAACTTTGAATTCATGAAGTTAGCACGTTATTTATTTCCGCAAAAAATGCGAAACTTTTTTTTATTTTTATGTAAAACTGTAGGACTATGAAAAGTGCTACTGTAAATATCTTTTTTATATTAATAATACAAATACAATATCGTGTTAACTTCGCAGGTACTGACGTTAAAGTATCCGTGAAGTTAGCACGACATTCTGTTAATATAAAGAAACTAACTTTACAGTTCCAGTAACACTTTTCATGGTTCTACAATTATGTGTAAAAAAAGTTTCGCATTTTTTATGTCACAAAAGTTAAAAATGAAAAAAATGTACTAACTTCGACGTTCTAAAATTATTTTTAGACAGAGTTCAGGCTACATACTTTTAATAATAGTTTTTTTATATTAATACAATATCGTGCTAATTTCACCAATACTGAATTCTCGAAATAATGACGTACTCAGCAAAAAAAGCAGTTTTGTAACTATTGCATAATTTTTTAATGATTGGTTTATATATTTAAATTCAATGAGAAACTAAGATCAGACCAATCATATTAAAAAATTTTACATTCGAGTTGTAAAATTGTTTCTTCTACTGAGCGCAACTTGTAGAACATTATTAGCGATTGAAGAGAATTATAGCAATGCATCTGAAAACCTGAAAGCAATCTCGACTCCACTCCTTCGTTTGCTAAATCGTATTGTCAAAAAGTTTAAATCAAGCAACTCGATCCCAGGTTACAAGCATCTCGCCAGGTTATATTATCTTCTCAAATTCGACAGGGCGTCGCCCGAGGATGCGTCTGGCTCAAGTCGCGCGAAAGTTTCTCCTTGCGGAGTATTATTACAGGAAACAAGGGAAAGTACATGTAAATCGGACTTAATCGACCGCATCTCTCGCCGGACAACGCACACGCTCCATTACTATCACTTTCCGCGCGCGAAAAGCTAGGCGGCGACGACATCGTAGAAAAATCGATCGTCGCGATCGGGCATCGTGTTGCACATCTTACGCGTTTACTTTCGACTTCGAACCCAAGACGCAAGGAATTCTTCTTAATTAACTTATAATTAACGCTTTTCACTGTTATCGTCAGACGAGCGAGATTTTTGCGCTCGTCCGCGCCTTTTACGCCTCATGTCGCCGCTCTTTTTCCGTCTCACCCTCCCGGCCATACTGACTGCACAACGAGCAGATTTCTCTTTCGCCGAAGTGGACAACCGAAGAGCAGATTAGAGTTTCTGGTTTGTAACTGGATCAGTTCGAGCGCGACGAGCGCAACGTACACGATCACTGAACGATCGCGATCTTCGAGATACAGACGTATTTACGGCTCGATGGAAGCCATTAAATCATTGCATTAATTGCTTATATCTGCGATATAAGAGATTTTCCATATCATATTTGCATATTAAGAGCTCATAAGTAAACGCAATTAACAATTATCTCATTATAAAACACTCTCTCTTTCTCTTTTCTTTCCATTCGTTCTCTTTTTTTCTTTTTTCTTGTAATAATATAGTTACTTCTTTATGTACTTCTTTTATTTTGAAAGATTTTAATTTTTAGTTTTTACAGAATAATTCATAAATAATTGCTAAATAAAATAGGTCTATTTATAGTAATACATGTTGATTTTCTAATTCTTATATAACCCTATTATTTATATATTTTAAATATATAAGAAGATAATATATATATATATGTATATATGTGTGTGTGTATTTAGATATATAATATCGTAACAGTTATATTTCTAATTTTTGTATTAATTATATTGATAATTCATTTGGATTTGTTTATTTGGATTTGTTTTATTTTACTAGACTTCATAACATTTCCATTGCATTAATTATTAGAATTTATATTGGGTGCTTCACTCTTTATATTTTATATTTATTTATTAATTTACTGTCGAAAAAATTAATAACTATACATAGTCACGTGAAATATAATTGCGATATGTAATATAATAGAACCTTTCTTGTTTCTACGTTTAGCTCGGTAGCACGTGGCGATTGAAGATAAAATATACTTGCCTTCTTGCCACGCGCGGATAGAGACATCAATGCTCGCAAGAACGTGCGGAAAGCGGTGATCCCGGCATAGCTGCGTCACTTTCAATCGACGAATCGACTTATCACGAAGCGATCTCTCTGCAGAATATTATAAACAAAAAAACTTTTTTTTTTTCTTTATAAACTAAAAATACTCCACGGACGACAGGAAGTACGTCGATAATTATTGTAATTAGCAAGTAATCATAACAGAAAGAAAAAAATATAAGTACTCGTTGCGTGAATTATGAAATTACACGTCGAATTATTTCCATCTTGTTTACGTTTTAAATTTAATCTATATTCTAGCAATATATAAATGTAGTACATCGTAACATTAATATACAACTTATTATACATTCGAAACTTCTGTATTTCTTGTTTATCTTATCCACGTACATTTATTGTATTATTTCTTTTTTATGTATTTATCTCATGTCTCATGTCTCTTATCTCTTGTTCTCTAAGACATGAACTAATCGATAACCTGTGTATATTAAATCGACAAGTTATACAAACACGATATCCCTTTCGGATTGTTACAGATATCGTTATACTTTATTACATCGCGGAAGAACTTACGGTATCCATTCGCTGACGAGCGAAACGGAAAAAATCCAAGCAAAATTAATTGCGCGTATGATCACGATCCATTAATAAAATTCTGTCAATTAGCGGGCGCTATGGAGTCCGAAGCACGTGCCAGAGTGAAACAGTACAGCGTTTAGAAACAAGGCATAAAATGAGAGAGAGAGAGAGAGAGAGAGAGAGAGAGAGAGAGAGAGAAAGGCTCGACTGAATGATCCATAATATGAGATTGTAAAAATTTGATAGACACATCTTACGTATCTGGCAGGTGTTCCTACTTCATCTACACATTTTTTTCTATCCCCGACGTCTGACGTCAAATAGTAAAAATGCGTGCAGGTCGATTTGCCCAGGAGATCGATTTCTTCGGCTTCTAAAATCTTCACCATAGCCTTAGGCCGAAGACACATTTATCATGACACGATTGATGCCTTGATTTATCGAATCTCGTTGCATTCCCTCTCTTTGCCTTTCTATCTTTTTTCACTCTCTCTTTCTCTCCCTATCTCTCTCTGCCTCTTTCGCGCTACGATTGGCAACGATTCACAATTATGTCGATCGAGAAAGGAGAGAGATAGAGTGAGTGAGTGAGTGAGTGAGTGAGAGAGAGAGAGAGAGAGAGAGAGAGAAAGAGAGAAGGAGATCCTTTCACTAATGTTTCCAAATAGCGTCGTTTTCTAGCGACCTTACAACGCTTCTCTATTCTTCTTAGCTTGCTAATCTGATTCTAGAAAGAAAGTCCGGCACGATGGGGGTTTTTGATTTATGAAGCGCAAACGGTGAGACTTGCTTCGTCAACTGGTCGATGTTACGCGATATGTATCTTCAATAATCAGTTATGTCTATCTAAAGATGCTATAGATTAGTATATTCAATTATTTTTGATTGACGTTTTGAATGTCGTAATCGGATATGACCTTAAAATTGGTCTATGCTGCATGTCTACTTTGCTCAATAACATATTTTATTATTTTTATTATTGTCTTACCAACTTCAAACTTTTACTATTCCTTATGAAATTGATACCTATATTCGTATTTTATCAGATAATATTTTATATATTTATATAAAATATAGGTCGAAATAAAAGAAAAGAACTTATCCTTGCTAAGATTTTTTTATTAATTAATCACAGTATGACTCTGGTACACATGTAACTTGGATACACAACGCGAAAAATAATTATCTTTTCGAATCTGTCTGCGGTTTACTTGCTAGTAAAACAACATGATTTTACTTCAAATCCTTTAAGCATCTATTAACACATCAGAAGTTGTTGTTTTATTATACAAATACTGATTTGAGAAACAAATACTAATTTGAGAAACAAATACTAATATCGAACCATTTGAAGGTCGAACAGTACGAAATCAAATCTTCCATTATATCTGATTTTTGCTTCACTTTGTTTACCAAAAATATATTAAATACATATAAGTTTTATAATTTCTAATTATATTATATTTTATAAAATTACTTTCCCATTTAAACAAAAAATATTTTTTTAATTTGAAAAAAGATATAATTTTTTCAAAATAATTAAGCATGTAATATATTCCATGTTTCAGATTACCCCAAACGGAGAGCAGGAGCAAGGCCGAGTGATAGAGGCAGTGTGATGAGCGGATACTTCGGTAGCATCACCCTGCCCCCGACGTTGCTGCACGATCCGAAGTATCCTCCAGCCATGCGGGAGAAGGATTCGAGTCCGAGAAAGATGCCGGGCCATATAAGCCCAAAGCAAGCCAGCATTTATCCCCTGAGCGTCCGTGTACCGGACGTTGAGGAGCTGCCATACGATCTCAGTCACGGTCACGGTCGCGGTCTGTCAAGCCCGACGAATCAGCAACAGCAACAGCCGCACATGAGTCCCGCGGCCAGACCGCCCCAGCCTCATCACCAGGATGAGCTCGACTGCGAGCCGCTCGATCTCCGTGTCGATCATAAGAAGGAGCGGCTCAGGGATGAGAACCAGAATGAGATCGAAGTTTTGAATCAGAACAGTCTGGGTGGCGGTTTACCTTATCACACGGTGCTCTTCCCTCAACATCACGCGATGCATCCGCTGGTACTGGAGGCGATGTACAGGTCACATCATCACAGCTCGCCGGTGCCCGATCTGCCAAAGATCCAAGTTAGAGCGCTCCCCACAATGGTACCTTTGCCGCCTAACAGATTCTCCTCGACTTCATCATCCACATCCTCTTCGTCTTCGTCGCAACCGACCGCGAGAGCCGTCAGTCCGGTCATCGGTCAACAATCCCAGCATCAACAGAATCATCCCTCGCAACAGCAGCAACAGCAGCAACAGCAACAGCCGCAACAACAAAGCTCAAGTTTGCCACCTTATTCGATCAGCGTGCAAGCCGGTCTCAAGCCCAAGGACAGATATTCCTGCAAATTCTGCGGCAAGGTCTTTCCTAGATCGGCGAACCTGACGAGACACCTGAGAACGCACACCGGCGAGCAGCCGTACAAATGCAAGTACTGCGAAAGAAGCTTCAGCATCTCCAGTAACCTTCAGCGTCACGTCAGAAATATCCATAACAAGGAGAAACCATTCAAGTGTCCGCTCTGCGAGAGATGCTTCGGCCAACAAACCAATCTGGATCGTCATCTAAAGAAGCATGACGCGGATGGGCCGACGATACTGGATGAGGTCAGATCGAGGTATCACGGTCAATTGCCACGGGCCGACGATTCCTACTTCGAGGAGATCCGCAGCTTTATGGGAAAGATCACCTCGCAAAGACAGGGTATACCATATTTCCCTAGTCTGCTGGGTCACTCAACCGATGACTTTAGAAATGATAAACAGCAGCTACAGCTGGAGGAAAAACGAGGCGACTCGTCGTATTTCAGTGACCGGGACAATCTCAGTTCAAGGTCGAGCAGTACGGCCAGCAGGCCGGAGAGCGTCCAGGAAGAACAAAGGGAAGTCAATTCGCCGCCACTCTCTCCCGGCAACAACACCTGAATCCTAGGGCGCGACCATCAGCATGGTAATCCAGTTAAGAAAGATTTTCGTCAGTTCGTCAGAGCATAGTGGAATCAACAAAAGAAAATCGGATATTTTAGCAGTCGAAATCGATTAAGAAAAGCTTGAAAAAAATTAAACTTCTAAATAATTCCACAACAATATCGCTGCGAGGAACTATTTTATTTACGGTGATCCTAGATTAGTTTGTAACTACATTACGAGAGAATCCATTCTTCATAAAAATTCCTATAAGTCGAAACGCAAAGCTAAACCGACGGGATCTGTGAAGAAAAAAAAGTGATCTATATTCATAAAGATAAATCCTAAAGATGAAACCTTTGCTCAAGATGGCGAGCAACAGTCGAATCAGTTTTTTATTCTAGATTTTAATAATTACGGATTTTGAAACAAATTACAGTTGAAGAATTAATATACGTAGATTAATACGTAGATTCAATTCGCTATGAAAAAAGCTGAAAATTAAAACATGGTGCCTTGAAGAAACATGTGCCTAATATACTAAGATGTATCGTCCTTTGATTCTGAAGAATAGATCGAATCGGGTCGATATAAAAAGCCTTAATAATAAAGTTAGATACACAATTAACTTACACTAAATATCGTACAATACTAGAATCTTAGACTTTAACGCGTGCTTGAGTGAGCCAAAAAGTCATAGAGAAAAGTCATAGGAATATGACCGTAATTTATAGATCGATTTATGAAAATGAAAGAAAAATGCAGAAAATATCTAATGTGGACTTTCACTTTATAAGAGAAGATATGAACGTATCTTTCATGTTTTGATCCATAAAAAATTGATGTTTTATTTTGTTAATTGTGTATTACTACATTCAATTTTATTAAAATATACATTCTGTAATATGAAATGTGTAATGAATTATTATACGTGTTAAATTTTTGTTTTTTCAATAAGATAAAAATTGTACTTGATATTACAAATTTATACATTAACATCTTTCATAGATTTTTGTTTTACTTCAAATATATCCCAGTATTTGTATCTTCTCTTTTATATTTCTCACATACACGCTCAATATTAATTATAAGGAGCATTTTATCGATTCTACTCTCTTCACAAGAACTATCAACAGAATGACATATATGAGACATAATTTATTTATGCTTGAAGGCTGTCGCAATCTTCCTATTTACTTACCGAGAACTTTAATAAATGAATTTAACTGCCATCTCTCATCATCTAAGTTTGAATCGTTATAATACAAAGTTTTTTATAAATATCGGATAAAAATATGAATTACATCAGCTGACCAATATTATTCGCAAATGTTAAGAAAATCCTACGAAAAAACGACATTGTTCTTAAATTACATTAAGCCGCGCTACAAATTACGATGGTATAATGCGTGACTAATTTGTAAAGAAGAAAGGATAGCACGGAAAAAAGTGCCGGCACTGTAATTAAGGCCGTTGCAATCCTTTCGATTGTCCCTACACTTTTCCACCTTTCACGACGCATTCCATTCGCGCGACGGGTTCAGCTCGAAGTTACAGAAATCTGATTTCGAGATCAACACAAAGTATCATCCGAGGAAATTGTACGCGGACGATTCAATCATAGAATAAATGTCATGAATAAATTTTTTCAAATACCAATAAATACCAATAAATATACATATAACGGTAAATATAAAAAATTGCAATGGTAAAAAAAATTCGTAATAAGCTGACGTACAATAAATTTTTTTTAATAATATAACATTTATCGCTAATGTAAAATCAACAAATCGCATAGTTACAAGAAAAAAGTGATATATCCATATTATAAAATGTCCGATTTAATATTTATCTTTTGCGTCACCGCATGCAATGTCAAGCTTAAATCATCGCGTTGTGTGTCGCAAGATTCGCGAATATCAAACGGAATGTCAAAAGGATTTACGATTAGAAGTTGACGAAAAAAAAATTGAATCGGAAGGAAAAATTCAGAAGAACGTCGGGACAATTCGCTTCGGCTGAAAACGCCATTGATGGGTTCGATTTTACGACCTAGAAAGTGAATTTCAGCGCTTGGGCGACTCGGGTGCCTTCGAGCATAATCGGCGAATCGCGAAATTGTCAGATCCAATGATCCGCTGAGGAAGCTGGATAATAAAATAGTGTTTAGAAATCGATGGGCGGATCTCCGTGCGCCGATCTTGCCGCTGATCGGCGGCGTGTTGGGAAATCGGA
>NW_011626625.1:740510-812190 GCF_000204515.1 Acromyrmex echinatior
CACTCCGCGTACCTCGGATCATTAAGTTTTCAATCGTGGAAGTCGGTGACGCGAAGATATACCGGGTATTATCGTCACGAAATGAAATACCTAGATGAAGTACCTAGATCACGTTTCCCAATCTTCTTTCAACATATTGAGATACATTCTAATACACAAACCACTGGAACATCCGTAAACGTGTATAATTGTCGTCGTTAATTGAATGAGAATAATTAAAGTTTGTTTCAAGAATTAACCAAAGCGACAATTACGTTTACTTTCCAATCGAAATTCTGTGAAGCGTCTGAAGGCAGATGATGAAGTGTCGCTACTCTGAAGAAGCGGAAGAGAACTAAAAGACTCCATATTTCTTCATCTCTGAAACTAATAATTCGCAGCGGGAAAAGAAATCGATAGCAGCAGTCATTTAATATGTAATTATCACACCGGTGGAGAGACGCAATCATTACAGCGACGCGATCCCATCCGAATCTAAATCACGAACTTAACGAACTTCACGATACTCATACGCACGGTTTGAAATTGTAATCTGTCTACTATATCATGTGATTTTTAAAACGTTTAATCCTGTCGCTCGGGAATTAAATAAGAACACAAGTGAGAATTTATTGATATTAATTTCCGCGCGCGCGCGTTAACGTTTTCCTTATTACGCTTTAAACGCCTAAACTGTAGAAGAAATTAACGGGAAAATATATACCGCCATATAATATCTAATCGCATTAACGTAGATTGCTGCTGACACATCTCGTTAGGCGGCTTTTTTCGCGGCTGGCAAATGACAGCGGGATGTAGAAACGCCAGGCGTTTCTGCTCCGCTCGTCGACCGTAATGCTTTGTTTGCGACTAACGTGTCGGGAAACGATATCCGCCGATATGCAGCGTGTTCGCGGGATCGAGCAAAAACTCACGGCAGCGAACGGGTATCATTCCGGCCGGCATTTCTGGCGAACGGCGAACGGTGCGAAATCTCTCGAGGTTCTCATCGAACCGCGGAAACGTCTACGGTGAAGAAAGGACCCGATCTGAAACTGACGCGCCGCGCGGAATCTCTATACGGCGTGGAAAAGCCGCGTGCTTCCTGCCGGCGATGATCGGCAAGAAGAGGCGAGTAAACGAGCCGGAGTGCCTGGTAAATCCTATCGCGGGCAATCCCACACGATGATGATATATCCCCTCGTTTCCTGCGGACGGTCGCTGAAAACCGTACCTTGGGTGAAACGATGTAATCGTCTTCCGCTCCTCGAGTCAGGTGCAAATTTATCGGCACTTTCTAGCGAGCGCCGGCATCGCAGGTGCAGGCTCTTCCAGGAGGATCCCTTGATCTTTGGGATTAACCCAATCAATTCCTAGTAGCAAGAGCGTAACGCGGGGAGGTTAAAGGCATAATGGAAGCTAAAGAGAATTGTACGACTGTCTATCCGTCTTGCGTGTGCGCAAGATAGATTTATGTGCGAGAGCGCTTCGTGTGAGGGCAAATCTTAAGGACCTCACGTGTCCAGTGGTTCTTTCTCTCATGTAGAGAAAATGCGAGATCTTGTGTGCGTGAATGCCTTGCGAGATCTTGTGTGCTAGGTCCTTATCGTATGTGTATTATCATCATATGTACGCAAAGATCTTCGTAATGGACGATTGTGGAAGATTGAATGTGTGCAACCTTCGCTAAATCATATTACTAAATTAGAAGACTTGTGGCTTACACGTTGGATGGATACATTTCTGTCTTAGAGTCATCATTGCGTGGCGCACCTTTATTAAAATTGCTTATTGCTATTCTGTTGTATCTTTAGAAATTTTTCTAACAAAAAAAGGCTGTTTCACTTCATCGAAACTAACTTTCTTTCTTTTCTTTTTTCTCCTTTTACATAAAATCTAAAATAAAAAAGATATGTAGAATATCTTATTAAATGTTTTATTAGTTACGGATTGCTTTCGTCGTTGGAATAATCCCGTACGACACGCGATACAACTATTACAAGTGCGAGCTAGGTTTTCTCGAGTTCTATGGAACGCAATTGAAAATCCTACGACGAATCTTAAAAACGGATTAATCACTTTCCGGCTCCTCGGGTGCGAGTTTACTGCGCTTTCTAGATCGTGCCGACACCATCGAAGCGGAAAACAAACAGCACGTCAGTTTCGTGACTGAAAGTGTTATCTCGAGCAACTCCGATTAATTGTCTATGTAGCTGCAATATATATCGATATAATACATCATTTTTTTTATGCAAGCTGTTTCATCGATTGCATTTGTCTCAAGATTCACTTATTATGAAGGTAAAAGAGTCACGATGGCGCGGAAATCGATGCAAATGCATATAAATCAGATTTCGATCTTAAATTTACACTGGAAAACAAAAAATGAGCAAATCAGAATCTTCTGATTGAATCTATTGTACCTAATTGTAATTGAGATATAATTGATATAATCAGAATTTTCTAGATCGTTCATTTTAACCAAAAATTATTCTCAGTGTATAATTGCATTTTTAATCATACAAAAAGGATATAAGCGGTAATGAAAATAAGATCAAGATGACATCTATAAATAAAATTCATTTTAGGAGAAATCATAATGAAGTCATTCGATACGAACGATTTCGCGATGAATTCTTGATATAAAATAATTTCAACTTGATATCATATTGATCTTATTACGGTTGAATATTCTACCTGGATTATTAGTTATTATCGCAAACTCCGCCCGACTACGGCAATCTCAACGGCGAATGAGTCGTCACGTAGAGTTCGCTCGCCATGAAGCGATTTAATCGTCGCTTCCGGTAGGATATTGGGTGCAAATTTATTGGCGCTTTCTAAGCGTGGCATGGAGGTAGGACGCGTAAATCCGACCTTGATTAACCCGATCAGTGATTCGTAACATTGTAATGAGAGTCCAGGGATGACGTGAGCTACAGAGTAGCTCAAGGTGCTCCGCGGTGCATCTCGCATCTGTTGGATGCGTTTTTTCAAAAACGACCCGCACTTTCTAAGACGCACGGATGCAAACGCGCAGAAAGATCCCGGCGTGCGATAGGGCCGACAATGACTCGTAAACCGCAACATTTTAACGGTGCGCTTCCCCGAAGCAATCCACTTTTGCACCGCGGCTCGTAGGGAAGGACATAATAAATACCTACCGGATTATTATTCGAATTGCCGTGGCGGAAAGTGCTGCCGTCCTCCCCGACGATGCTGTGCTGACGAGAATTTAATATCGCCGGATTAAAATTATTGTGCTTTCTACGTACATAAATGATGGTGTCTACGGAGATGCTTTTAAGGATACAAGGAATCTTGAAGAAAAATTTTTGCATTGATTGAGACATCAAAATTTTAGGACAATTTAAATTTTAAATTTTAGCTAGATTTTACAGAAATTTTTTTTGCTAAGAAAATAAGTACATTAAATGTTATACGCGAAGAAAATTTGTCAACTGTTTATGAACACCTGCTAATAAATTTTCTAATCTAATTTCGTCTTCGTCTAACTTAAAATACAATTAAAGGTTATTTAACTTAAAGGCTTCAGTAATCGATATTTTTCATCTTCTATTTTCTCTATTCTATTTTTATATTTATTCTATTTATATACCTTTATACATACATTTTTATATGTTTTCTTTTTTCTTTATTTATTCTATATTTTTTATTTTCTACTTTCTCCAAACACCTGTCTCTGTGTGTGTCAGATTTTAAAATTCGATCTGTCCTCCGATGTGTATTTGTTCATAAATGTACTGAAAGGAACTTTTCTATATTTATTAATAATAAGTTGAACATAATTTCTCGCATTGTATCGCATGTATTTAATATCTTCACACAACGTCCGATATTTTTATGCTCCCTCGAATTTCTACTCGTCTTTTCATATTCCTATTTTTTCTTGTTTGATCCCGCCGGCGAATTCCTCATTTTACTCTTATTATTGACGTTTCGTAACACGGCCTTGCGAACGCTCGATGACTAAGCTCGCACAATGCAGATCTCGGGTGAAGCCCTGGCGAGCACGGGCCCTGTTTCTCTCCTTCACACGCGTACCGATCGCAACCGATGGCCTCGGACCTCTCTTGCGTTACACTTTTGCCACGCCCCGATCGAACGGGTAAGCTCATCGCGAAAGTGAAACGCAATAAAGGAGCCACGCCGAGCGAGAGTCTCACAGTCCTCGCGAAGGCGGAAGAGAGAAAGAAAAGGGGGCTTGACGGGAGAGAGGAAGAGAGACGGAGTGATGGGGAAAAAGAGAGACGTAAGATCCTATCGATCAGAACTTCAAGACCTGGAAATCGGTTTTCTCGCAGCATCCCGCAGTTATCGACGCGCAAAGAGATATTCTTATAATCTCGAGTTTCTTTTAAACGACTATGTCTGACAAATATATAATAATTTTGTGTGAATATAAATTGTCTAAATAAATTTGAATATCCCACGCTCAATTAATTAAATTTAATAAAATGAAAGAAAGGACTTGGAGCAATTACAAAACGTTTAAAAAAGTGTTTTGTAATTTTAATGTTTTAAAATATAGCAACTAACAACTAGCTATTGCTCTAAGTTCTTTCTTTCATTTTATAAATTATCCATCATGCATTCTATACCACGATCATTCATATTTCATAGAAAAAAAATTTGTGATAAGAAGGTGCTTGTGAAACTTCTTAGAAGTCTTTTAATGATTAAGCTACTCAAGTAGTATACACTTATTTTTTAATTGCGGTACAACAACTTATACGTATCCCGGATATGACTATACGGAAAGAACGGTTTTATTGAAATATCTAAAAGTTTAGCTAAATACAGATTTAAAAATAATTTTGACGGAAAAATAATTAAGCTTACTGATTGCTAGAACGTTCAAACTTTTTACGTTGCTCATCATGTTTGGGCTTTGAATGATTGAGAATTATTGTGATGGTCCAACGAAATTATCTTTCAGATCTGAATCTGCCTAAATTTTTAAATATTTCAACATCAGGTAATTCTTTTCATCTAATTTTAGATGTATCCTCGCGACAAATCATATTTTAATATCAAGCTCCAGAAAATATTTTACGTTCAAATGTTTCGTCAAAAACGACACGTGAAGATGATACGGGAGATGCGTACCATTTTTGTAATTTAACCAGAGGACTCCTCGAGCGACTCTCGAGAGCTCTCTCATCTCCCGCACCGTCTTCGTCGCCGCGTCAACTCGACTAAATTGCGTCAAGTTCTCGCAGTGCAAGACACGCCTCGCACTTCTCGATCTCATCTCGGGGCTTCTCGTTCCAGTTCGCGTGTATGATTTCACCGGTCACTTACGTCCACTTGCGACACTCTCGGTCATCCGATCTCCGCCGAATTGCGACAGCCGGCAAAGCAAAGATAAAAAAAAAAGGAGAGGAAGAAAGGGAATAGGGAGAGTAGAGGAGAGCGTTTGATCGCCGTTAGGAAACTGTAACGTTTGTCGAGCGTGCGTGAGCTGCGGGTGCTCCTCAGCACGCGAGCCTTATGTTACCTTCGTCAGTTGCGAATCAATAAATTCCGACGACTATAATACATATAAGTGCGTATCGTAACAACGATATTAATGATAAGGATATGTAGAGTGTACGGCACTGTGCCTATGCAAACGTTTTTCACATAAGAGCGTATGTATACATACCTAGAATTCGTATTCGAGGCTCAATCTTAGTTAGACAAAGCCGTTAAGAGTAATGCTGCGATGAGCAATGTGCAATAAGCGTCGAACTTTTCGAGTATTCCCGAAATCTTTTTTGTACAAGATTACATCTTTGTACCACGATCGCGTTGATATTATTCTCAAAATATGAATGTGGATTTAAAATCATGTGATTTCTATAGTTTACTGTTGAAACACCAATATGTTGTGAATTTAACATCATAGATGTAGATTTAATAGTCAAGTAGAATATATAAATTATTATATATTCTATAAAAACGTTAAAACAGTTTCAAAATGACCACCATATACAAGTAAAAGTCATTTTTCAATCATTTACGATTCATTTTAATATTTTGACGTTATCTTTCTTGAGTATCATTAATACCTTGGATTTAAAGGGCGGAGATCTATTTTCAAAGTCTTACAACTTTTTTTTAAATAAGATTTCTTATAATTCGTTATTTCACTGAATTGCTTACTTCAAAATGTGACATTGTTTCGGAGCATTATAATGGCTTTTCCGTCCTATAAAGTCAAAACCCGTTATGTTAAATTCATCATGTCGGTATTTATATCAATACTAATATAATTATATTTAACACCCATGATTGTGCTAAATCTATTTTTTAAAAAGTCACTTTCAGTATGCCACAATTTTATGAAGAATTACTTGGATAACACGACTAAATGAATTATCTCGACAGTAAATGGTATTCAAGAAACGACTTTAAGGGGACATTTACGAGTAAAAGAGAAAATTTCGCGATACGTGGACCAAAGACAGTCTAATCACGCAGCTATGCGTATGCCATCACGACGACGCAACATCTTATTTCGATTAATTTAAGTCCGGCTTAGATTTTTATTATTTTAGTTACGAGAGAGAGAGAGAGAGAGATTTAAATCTAGCCTGTAGCCATCTTTGGGCTCTACCACGATCTCGATCGTTGCTATTCGTCGAATTCTAATAGAATTGTCAATCTGATTCGCATGAGTGTTCGTACTACCATCCTGTAATTATATATAGTCAACCGCGCGCGCGATATGTATTAAGAAAAACTGTATAAATACTATCTTTAATTTTTATATGAGGTATATAGATACAAAAAAAATATATATATACACAAATTTGTGTGTATGTGTGTGTGTGTGTGTATGTGCGTGGTACGTGTGTGTGTGTGTGTATGTGTGTGTGCGTGTGTGTGTGTATGTGCGTGAATATAGATAATATATACATATAAATATAAATCATACCACCACGATTGTGATTTGACCGAGGTTACCGAGTTATACGTACTTTTATTATTAGCCACGGAAATGACGCCGTGTGCCGAGGAAGCTATAAAGCGCTCGTTACCTTTAGAAATAGTATTTAAGGACACACATATACATACACAACACGTACACAAGTTTTCAAACTCAGTTCAATCCCACAGATTCTTCTTATATCTATAGTCAAATATTGAAGAATATAGAAAAATACGCGCAAAGTGCCTTCAATCGGACGAGCGATCGTAGTATTGTTTTATTGTTGCAACGAAGAAGATAAGTTTCCTTTTAATAAATTGTTTATATGTTGCGTGAAAGATTAACGACGTTTTCGTTTACATTTCAATAATTTATTCCTAAAAATAATTGAAAATTTTTCACTTTATTGAAGAAAATTTATTTTTAATTTCGAAATTCTGTATAAAATAACTTCATAAACAATTATTCTCTCATTTTAATTAATGTCTTAAGAACTTAACGTAATATCCTTGTATATCAGAAAAAAATTATTACTCGAATAAAAATTGTAATAATTACAAATTTCTTCACAAATTAATTGTAACTCGCGCTTGCTTGGATTGCTGATTAAAATTATTTTCCGGTATAATCTATTGAACTGTTCAATCCTTGCCATGGCATGAGGACGCGGTTGGCTCATCGAACGGGATGATCGAGTAAAGATGACGTTTGTGAACGATCCTATAATTGTTCGTCACTCCTATTTTCCATATGACATTTATAGTTACGTAGTCACGCCTTTGTGTGTACAGCACAATGATGACTGTATATATGTCAATATGTAATATTTGATGCAAAAATATATATATATATAATGATTCAATATATATAAGGAAGACTTATTTGTGTATTAATTGGATTTACTCTTCACCAAATCCTTTCGAAGCTTTCAACAAGAACATACTAGATTCTTCACTAACAAAAAGAATAACTGATATACATATATAGCGAAAAATGATTTGTTATAATTATTTTTACATGATGTAAGCAGTGCAGTCAATACATTTATTTTCTATATTTATTTTTATATTATATTTACATATATAATTAAGATTATTTTATATTTTTGAAAAAAATCCAAATTTTATTTATTTATTTCCTATATTTTTCGAAAATTTTTTAAGACATATTTATTTCTTCTAAAAATTAATAATTAATGATTCTTTTTTCACAAATTCAATTTTTTTAACGTTTACTCTTGACACTTTCATTAGTTACCAGATATCATTAATAATCACAGTCGTTACGTAAACGACATAAACTAGAACAATTTGAACAAGCTGAAGCCTGGCTTTTAGTTTATAATATTGTTTTAGTTCATAATATTTAAATCGGTATTTTCTTTCACGCGTCTAAATGCTTTTTAAAATCATCTGTTCTTTTTTTTACAGCTGTACGTCAAGAGGGTTAATGGCGGGGTCAAGCAGAAAAAAGGGTCATAAGTGTATGAGAACCGGAACACTTGCATCACCAGTGAACAAGTTGGCAACGTGACTTGATGATAAATTTCGAAAATTATGACACATATCCTAAACTATATCCGTTTTATTTCTATGCTATGATTTTCACAACTGAAATTAAACTAAAGGCATTACAAGATGCGTTATTTAGAATATCTAGAATTAATTGTATCGTAACCGCCTTCATTAAGCATATTGATGATCAACTATTTTCCATTTCTAATAAAATTATAGTTTTGCTTATACTAAAAGTGACTAAAGTACAAGCGCACATTTGAATAAGTGATCTTATTAAGTAAACAATATGCGAAGAAATAAATAACATTAGACATTTGATGTTTATTAAATAACGTTAGCCATAATATCACTTTTCAAATTAAATAATTATATATTATATTTTATATTAATTTTTATATTACTCTTACATAAAATAAATTCTTGCACAAAATTTCTCTTTAATTAAAGAATAAATTTAATTAGAACTTTGTGCAAAATGCGTGGTGTCTCGTGCTGTCTTCTTTCGATTACATTTGTCGATGGGAAAAAAATTGTTCGTTTTGGAGACGACGTGAATCCATAAATAAAAGTCATCATCTCAACCAAACTTGGTCTGGAGGTGATCAGATCCAAAGGCACGGGCGGAATAGTGCGCTTCGAGCTAAGTGCCTTCTCCGCAGCCTCACCGAGGACATGACTTTGACCCAGATATCGGTAAACTGTGCCAAGTAGCCCGCGGATGCAACTCGTTTGTATCGTCTGGCTCGAAATCACTCCGAAACGATATGACAGAGATCGATCTCCTATCACGTCGTGATATAATAACTTTCCAATCAATTAACCTTGAGACTTTAGATTTCGTTAAATTGTTAAATAATGTTGCTTTTGTCATTACTGTGCGCAATTATATAATATTTATATATACAAACGTTTTTATCATAATTGCAATTTTAGAATATGGCAAAGCAATGTAGTGAAGTAACAATAACATATAGTTAAACATTTAATTGTTGTTTTATAAACAGGTATATTAGTATTTAAAAAATTGTAACACAGTTTATATAGTTTTAGAATTTTAATAATAATTAGAAAAAATATTTTATATAATAATTATTTCCGTTTATGATATACATCCCAAAATAACAAGTCACACAAGCAAAATAACGTTAAAATAATGTTAAAACAAATCGTAAATGAAAAGTAATTTTTAGTGACATTTTGGAGTCATTTGACGTCATTTGACTTGTGTTTTTTTACTTGGAAATTTTATGATAAAAAATAATATAAACATGTAAGATATTTCTTAAGCTATTATATATTAGAATGCATACAGTTTAAGCCTTGTTCATATGATGCGGACTAAAATAATCATCAAAAGAATATAGAAATAATAATACATTATGGAATAAATATTGTCGAGAAAACAAACTTTATACACTATATGATATATTAACCTTCTACAAACATATTTGACTACTGTAGTTGATCAGGATGGATTGGAAGGAATTTAGATCCTTGAAACATTATACTTTTAATTAGAAACGTTAATGTACTGCGTTAAATTGCAATTAAATTGAACGTTTAAAATAAAAGAAGCTAGTACGTCAGAAGTGTAGATAAATTTAACTCATAATCATCAAATTTGACAAGTTGAATATTTTTTTAAAACTGTATTTATTCGCGGTTTTTTAATACAGAATAAATATTTGACGTATGAATAGTTTTTTTCGGTAGCAGTATCATGCTTTTAAATTATTCCTGCATTGTTGATAATTTTTTCAAAAATTTATAAATAAGATTTATATTTTTACGAATTTAAATAATATTAGAAGAAATATTTTATATAATAACTATTTCATAAAATATAAAGGAGCTTGTAAATGACATTCATCGTTAATATTACAACAAAACGACGTCAAACTGAAGCATTTTCGATTTAGCCTTGACGACGATGACAATAAAGATGACTCGTCGGCAGGACCTTAACTAGCAATGAATCACTAACAATACGCATCTTCGTCGGAATTGCGACAGCAGAGGATTACCTATTTAAGGCAACGCCAAATCGGTCTAAAGAACGTGTCCCCGCGATCCACGTGCATTTATTTAAGATACTTCCAAACTAGTTATCCAGCTTGGCGTTTATAAGCCGTTACTTTGAAGGATAACGTTAATAGGAAATTATATAGCAAAACGATGTTCACGTATAATTATGGCATCGACGCATTCTTATTCTCGAAGCGGATCATTCATGTTCAGATTATTAACTGTGATCCAGCACAGTCATCTCATCCATTAGATGGTGAAACGAGATCTATTTACCAGATGAAAAGCACAATGTAAAAAATTATATTATGTTTTTGTGCTTATTTTTTAAATATACTACCTGTTATAAAATATTAAATGTAATTTTATAGAAATAAATTAGAAAGGAAGAAAAACGATTAAAAGAAATAATAAATTAAAAGAAATAATAAATAAAATTAAGTTAAATATAAAAAAAAACAAAAATGTTCAAGAAATTTTAATGTAAAATTGGAAGTCATGGAGAAAAAGTATAATATATAATAGATGCAATAAACAGTATAAATTATTTTTTTATTGTATATTTCAAACCTTGTTGTAGGACAAAGATACATCTTATTTGAATTCGTCAGTATAAAAGTAAAAAAAAAATATTAATTTTTTATTTGAAAAATGACACTCATGACAATTGTCGTGACAGTTAACGTATCAGTAAAAATATTAATTAGTGATAGACAGCTTATTAAGGCACTGCTTTTTCTTTTTTTCTTTGTTAATAACATATTGACATCATCACTTCCAAGCAACTGGTTCTAAGATCCATTGTTGATCGAGATTCTTAGTACAAGTCGCTATTGTAAGCGTGTCATCGTCCGTTGTTGCTTGAAGACACATCTCGGAAGGCACGTGCAAAATTACTTTCATCTAGAAATAATCATTGATTTATTGTAAAAATTGTTAAAAGAAACGCATCATAGTTAATATTCTATCAGTCAGAAATACGGTACTTCTTCATCATATTTCCATTTTTGTCTTTCGCGACCGCTACATGCCATTATTTTTACTTTTGGCGTCTTTTGTTGCATATCTCGTTCCGGTGCGTCCAAACATACACTTTCATCAGTCATTATCACTCCATTTTTGGTCATCACGAACATCTGGCTGAGCATCGGCCGCGGTATACATGAATGTAAAACTGCGTTTCCTGAAGGTTGTCCATAAGAACCTTTCGCAGCCGGTCGCATAATGCACTTCTTTGTCCCAGCATGCACTACCTGATGTGAATAATCGACTAATCTCAATTTAGAAAGCTATTTAAAAGTTAAATATTATATATATATATATATATATGTAAATATATAATACATGTAGTTTATATCAGTTTATATACAATAGAATCAACGATACCCTGCCGAAGAATCGGTCATCTGTAGGAAAGAAATGCTCCGGCCATACATTCTCCAAGTACCACTCGAAACTCTTACACTGTAGTTTCTCGCGTAAAGCTAGTCTCGAACGAACTTGCTGTTTATATCTCAGTCTAGCTGCCTCTAATGAAATTTGAGATATAAGAATCCGCTCATCCATGAAATTTAAGATCTAACTAAATAGATAAAATATAAATTCGTAATATATAATGATAAAATGTATCACTATTAATAGTAATCTCTCACCAGGATTGAATTTGAAATAGAACTCCGCCCATTGATCCATCCATACTAAAGCGACTCTAGCAAGATTGCCATATAATATATCTCCGACGCCGCCTGGAAAAGTATAAGGGGAAGACTTTCGAAAAAGATGCCCAACATGAGAACATGGAGCAATCTCGATGCTGCCTCCACATTGCCAAGCTCGAAATGATAGTTCCAAATTTTCACCACCCCAAATTCGCATTTGATCATCGTAGCTTCCCAACTTGAAGAAATAATCTCTGTTCATTGAGAACAGCCCACCTGCCATTGCAGGTGTTCGAAATGGTTCAACAATATTATCGCGTCTTTCCTTCAATAGACGACCGTTCAAAGTTAGCCAACGAAAGTGTAAGTCCCAGTTAAACGCACCCCAATGAAGTTCAAACGATCTACAAAATTAATAATTTTCAAAATATTGTCTAGAAAAAATAAAATCTTAATCATAAAAAATTAAGGCTGTTTATCAAGATCACACTGGTATAAATGCAAGAATAAATAATTACCTTGTATAACTGAATGTATTATCATTTATTATATCAATTACTGGAGCAACTATTCTTGTTGCATTTTTACCAACCGCTTCAAGTAGTGGCTCCAACCATCCTGCAAATATTACAATATCGATTGTGTATAACAAAGAATTCAAATGTTATTATAAAATAATAATAGTTTACTTACCAATTGTACATTCGCAGTGAGCATCGAGAAAAGTGAGAACTTCACCTTTAGCATCATTCGCACCCAACAATCTCGCTTTTATCAATCCTATTCGTTCGTTAGATCTTAAAACTCTTGTAGAAACGCTCAAATTCTTCACGTAATCATCCAAAGAATTTTTCAGAAATTCTATCAATAAATAAAAAGAATAAATTCTAGCAATAAATAACAAGGTGATTTGTTACAAATAATAATAAAGTTGGTATGGATTTATAATTAATTAAATATTCACCTCTTTCACTGTTATCATCCACAAGAATAATCTCTTCTAGCAGTTCTTTCGGAGATCTATTGATGACGCTATGTACTGTTCGCAATAGTGTACTCCAAGCTTCATTATGAAAAACTATGATAATTGACGTTTTCGGCAAATTACCTAAGTTTGTGTATCGCGAAATACACCTGTAAAATTTTTTAAATAGAACTCTTTAAAAGACATTTTTCAATTAAATGACATTAAAAATTTATCTGACATATTAGACAAAAACACTTACTTTTTTTTCCGAACATCTGGTAGAGATCGATTTAGCGGTATTTTATCGCTAGCCATTAAATTAAATCGGTTAATTTGATATAACTGCTGCATTTTATAAAAATCTTTTGGATGTATTACTACAGGTTCTCCATTTTTGCCTTCAAACGGCAGTGGGTTGAATAAATTTTGATTAATAACATCTAAAAAAAATATAACATTTTTACTTATAAAATTTTTCTAATGTATTGCATTTATTACCTTTCGTGATGTTTGGAATTTTCAAGGAATCCACAGAGTCTCCAATATAATGACCAACCACTACATGAATTCCTCGTTGATCAATGTAATCTTTCTGATTTCCATGTGATCTGTAACAGAAGCATGCTGAATTTAAATCAATATTTAAATCAATTTAAATAACAAATAATTGTTAATTTATACCGGATAAAGTTATTTTCCAAATTGACACTTTTCTCTTTCCTGCTATACCAAAGCAGAAATTGGCATATGAATATAATGATCAAGAAAACGATTAACGTCGTTCGACGTTGTCGTAATCGTCTTATTAATCTAGGCCACATTCTGCTACTCATTAATCCATAATATCAATCTTGTTCACTTGTTCATATTCTCACATCGGCAGAGGATCAATTCATGTATAACTGATCAGTTTTGAGAAGTTTCACTTCATTTTATTTTACCAAGCTGCCTGAAATTATCATGCAGATTCGGTCTCTGTTATCATGAGTTCTTCGTGATCGATAGGTCAGGTCATTGCGACAAAAAAAGATTCCAAGAATTTCTAAAGTGGAAGAAAAATTGTTTATTATTTTGATTTTCAAAAGACTGCTTTTTAGAAAGCTTAATTTGCTTAATTTTGTACATTTCTTTCAGCATGTCTTTTTATATCAATACTTAAATTTATTTGTATAGTAATTTAAGTTTGTATTGTATTAGCATTGCATAAATTAATATACTTTTTTATTATACTAATATAATTATTATATATTTATTATATTAATATAAGAAATAAGTTTTTTATATTAATAACATTATCTTACAATTGCGTAACATAATCATGTCGCAAAGGACATAATCTAAATATTTAATATATAATGAGACAAAATTTAATATAAAAAAATATAGTGAAAAAACATAAAAAGAAATATTAAGAATAGATAAATATAACTATATATCTATATAATTGCTTTTGAATCAAAGCTATTCTGCGTCTAAACTAAATGCAAAAGCATGCAAAATAATTTAAAAATTTATAATAAATTTTAAGCACAATAATTAACTACGATATCGTGTAAAATATCAATTATTTCGAATTCTTGAGTCAAGTAAGTTGTAACTCACTTTTAAGTAAAAGTAGACGTTGAACTTTCGTGATTGTCGTGAGACAATCAGCAATTTATCACGACGCGTAGAAACCGGTGATGCAATATCTCATGCAATTCCATAAATGCAGCTTCGAAGCGAGAGAACGAATGGAGTACAATTTATACTGGAAACGATAGACAAGCAAACTTAAATGGACGTTCTGTCAGTCGACAACATCGTGAAAAGCAAATGTGTAATATTACTTTACTAATATTATCTTGTAATGTAATGTGTAATATTACTTTACTAATATTACCTTGTCTTGAAACAACGTTCTAACTCCTTTCAGTAACGAAGGCGAACGCTCTGACGCTGAGCGATTCGCCATTCGCTGTTTTGTAACAAAATTTACTTTTACAACACTTGCAGAAGCCGACGCGCGGAAACACAGTCGAGGATACCGTTGACGTCGTAATGCGCTGACAATACCAAGGGAGGGCGGCACCGCCGACTGTTCGCGTGCAGCACGCCACGTTGGAAGACTTGACGGGTCGTCGCATCTCGCCGGATTCCTGTCTACCGTTTTGCTCAGAAATTTCCTTGTGTTTACAGCCTCTCAGACACGAATCAAGGTGAGAGAACGTGTTATTCAATCAAAACGTCGATCGACGGTCGTTTCGCCGATCACGTCTTGCTCGTGAATGACGGGACGCAATTGGTCTTCGACGCAGTGGCAGCAATGTCGATTGCATTTTTTGACACTATTATTCCATTGCGTTTACGAGCAGTTGACTGCTCTCATTCGAATATTCATACCTTGGTGCCATTGTGTTACGAAAGGATTTCTTTTCTAATTCATTGACGCAAAATGTATGGGACGTTAAGAGCAGGTTTTTCTTTCTTACCATATACAGATGAAAGTCAAGGAGCTATTGAAGACAGTGAATGTAGCATGGTCTCCACCAACTCAACATCCCATCATGCTGGCTGCTGGGACAGCGGCACAGCAGTTGGATGCCAGTTTCAGTACTTCTGCCAGTTTAGATCTGTATTCATTGAATTTACAGCAGCCTGGATATGAAATGGAGCTCCAAGCTAGTGTTCCTAGTGATCATAGGTCAGTTATTTATATAAAATTAAATGTAATCTATCAGAGATTGACTAATCAAATAATATTGTCAATCTAGATTTCACAAAATTATCTGGGGCTCCTATGGAAATAATCCAGCAGGCATAATTGTTGGCGGTTGTGAGGATGGGACCATAAAAATCTATTCTGCTGCAAAGTTATTGGCTAGAGACAGTAACTGTCTAATAAACAGTCCTCGTAGGCACACTGGTCCTGTCAGAGCAATGGATTTTAATCCCTTTCAAGAAGAAAATCAACTGGCTACAGGTGCTACAGAAAGCGAGATCTATATTTGGGATATTAATACAAATACACCGACAACCCTTTCTAGAAGTCAGCAGTCAGAAGATGTTCAACATATTGCCTGGAACAAACAAGGTATTTATATCAAGTTATGCTCAAAGAAGTTGTATGACAAAATTAATTATTTATACAAATTTAGATTTATTAATGGCCAATATGATTCTCGTTTTATCTTACAGTACATTTAAAAGACATTCTTGTTTCCACATTTTCACAATACTGTATTATATGGAATGTGAAAGAAAAAAAACCATTATTCAAACTGGCGGATACAAATTCAAGGGTATAATCTTTTCTATCTTGACACTGTGATACAATACATAATCTTCTTGTTTAGAAAAGATCTCACAATTGTTATGTTCTAATTATGTATAGGTACGCTGGAAAGTTGCTCAGTGGCATCCAGATATTGGAACACAATTATGCTTGGCATCTGAAGATGATCAAACACCTATCATTGAATTATGGGACGTAAGAGTTCCAACGTCGCCTTTAAAAACTCTACAAGGTCATCAGCGTGGTGTTCTTTCAATCGCATGGAATCCACAGGATGCTGATTTACTCCTAAGTTGTGCCAAGGATAACAGAATATTGTGTTGGAACCCCAATTCAAATGCATTGGTAATGTTTTGAATATACATTTCAATAAATTAATGGAATTTTAAATATTATCATTTTTTAATGGCAGAATGGTGAGATAATATGTGAATTAGCCCAAACAGCTCAGTGGAACTTTGATGTGTCTTGGTGCCCAAGAAATCCAGGTTTAATTGTTGGCAGTAGCTTTGATGGGCATGCTGTTGTCTATTCTTTATTAGGTGGACAACAGCAAGAAACATCTAACAAAATAGGGGATTCATTCCCAGGAATAGATCCTTTCACCCAATCTACAATACAAACAGGAACAGCAGCAGTATTAACAAAAGCTCCTAAATGGTTAAAAAGGCCATTTGGAGCATCATTTGGAGTAAATTTTTAATTCTGCTTTATACCGTACAATTTATTATATTAAAGAGAATAAAATATAATTATTTAATATAAAAATATGATTTTCAGTTTGGTGGTAAATTAGTGATTTTCGAGAATCAGCCTGCTGATCCGAACTTAGTAAACAAAAAAACGAATAGGAAAGTTATTATATCACAAGTAATTGTACAACCCAATCTTATTCAACGTTCCAACAAATTAAAAACAACACTGGAAACTGAGCAATTCAACGAGTTTTGTAAGGAAAAAATGGATAAGTCTCCAGATGAACATACCAAAAAAGTCTGGAAATGTGTAGGTGCTTACTTTGATGAAAATGTGACAAAAAGTATATTGGAGATATTGGGCTACAATACTGAGACAATGAATAATAAGCTGAATCAGTTTGTGCCTCAAGATGACATAAACAACATTATAGAAGGTGTTTCTAATCTCAATAATGTAAGATTTTAACTGATATTTACATTGTATTTTTTCTTGACATTGTTTTAACTTCATATTTTTTATTTGATTTAGGTAATAAATGGAAATGTTATGGTCGGCAGTACTGTATTTGATACTATAGCACAAGAGCAAAACAAAAAAGTATCGTTAAATAAACCTGCAGATAGTAATTATATCATAAATACTTCAGATGGTAATCAACACATTAATAATACTGTAGTAAAACAAATTTACAAAAGATTTATATTTATATTATGTTTTTAGATGAAGATGGTCTTATCACTCAAGCCATCCTCTTAGGAAATATTGAAGCCGCTGTATCTTTATGTTTTGCTAGTAAAAGGTACGCCGACGCTATAATTCTTTCGATGGCCGCTGGTCCCGAACTACTAGCACGTACCCAATATAGGTACTTTTTAGAGCACTCTAGTGCATTAAATTCTCTCATCAATTCATTAGTTAGTGAAAATTGGGCAGAGGTTGTTAAGAACAGTGATATAAAATGTTGGAAGGAAGCATTAATTGGTATATTTACACATTCCACTACACAGGAACGATCTATCTTGTGCGGTAAGTATTACAGAAATAATCAATTTGTCATAATCAACTTACTGTTCTCATATATTCACAATATAAATTGTGCATAATAGATATGCTTGGCGATCGCTTGATGTCATGCGAAAATCCCATTCTTAAAAAACAAGCACAAATTTGTTACATTTGCTCCGGTAATTTGAATAAACTGATCGAAGTGTCCGATGGTGATATTCAAGAAATGGTAGAACTGGTAGTAATAATGCAGAAAGCTTTGGAACTTCAAGGTATCAAGGAAGTTCAGCTAGAAAACAAAATTGCTGCAGTGTTGTCTCAATATGCTGAGATGCTGGCGGCAGAAGGCGATCTAGAGGCTGCCTTAAATTATCTTGGGAATAGTCAAGATCAAAGAGTTTCAATGCTGAGAGATCGTTTATGTAAAGCTTTAAATTACATACAAGAACAGAGGCATGTTACAAAACCTGCAACTCAGAATTACTATTATGAACAGACACGAAGAGTGTCACAAGGCCCATGTAATCCACTGCAGCAATCATTACAGCAAACAATACCAGTACAGAACTGGAACACAAATCCACTGAAACAATCTTACGGAGCTCCTACAAATCAATTTAACACACAGCCATCTCAGTTATATGGAATGCCTCCTCCTCCTCAATCTCAAGTGCAATCTACAATTTACGATCAATATTCTACATCACACTCGTACAATCAAATTCCACCGCAGCCTCCTATAGCGCAACCTCTTCCTCCGCCTCCACCAACATCCGCTTCCAATTTAAGTGGCTCGAGACCGTCCAGTGTCGGACCACAATCGAGAACAAAATATCTGATAGATCCATCTGTAAAATCCACTCCGTCGTATGGTCAGAGTACTTTCCCGTCGTCAAATCCATTATATAATTCTCAACAAATCTCACCTGTCCCTAGCTATCCTCAGCAAAATTCATATCAACCTCAGGTTCCTATACCGAGTAACGTTTATACCAACCAACCGCCAAATTTTATGAATAATCCTAAAGAACCAGAACCATATAAGCCGCTTCAGCCAAGCATAATGTCGCCATTGCAAAATGTACCACAAACTCAAATGTACGATCCTATTAGATCCCAACCTACTTCACAAATGCAGACATATGGGAACGAAAATACATATCAATTACCACCACAACCATCTGGATGGAACGATCCACCTATTGCAAAAAGTTCCAGAACACAGGTAAATTATCTCGAGTTTACTCAATGCCATTGCTCAGTTCCGATTAGTCACCCCTATTCACGTTATTTCCTTGTCTTTTGTTCGACTAAATTTCTTACCTTTAGATACTGATATATGTATATATTAAAATCATATAGCCAGTACTGGCACTATACAACGAAATGTCTGCGGAACATTCTGGTACTAAGAAGTGGAAGGCAAAACATTCAAAGGGTGTAGACGTTAAGGTAGTCGGATTCACATGTCGAGAATGCTATATATGATGTTTCATATTATCGTAGAACATATTGTTGTTAGTGTTACCTTGCTCCTTCCATACTCTTAATAGAATTAATCTGATTATAATGTATCTTTTTATATTTGTGTGATATGAACTAATAAGCGTGTTATATAAAAAAAAGTTCAAACTGCTTTGCATTTTGAAACTGATTTCATGCAGATTATTGTTATTTATATCTTATGCGTCATAAATTTTATAAATGTAAAAAATTTTTTCATACATTTAATTGTGTTATAATCACTTTAAGTATTGGGGTGAATTAGTGGAGCTTTGTTGTCTGAAAGCTTTCATGGTGTTATATAGACGCGTTATCAATCATCTGTAAAGTGATTAAAAAATCTATATTAAAAATGTATCGTGTAAGAATAAATTATTTATATTTTTCAGCCGAAGACGGATTATCAATCACAAAATCCAATAATGCATCCATTGCAAACTAATCAACCAGAACCAAGTGTAAGCCCTACATATAATTTCTAATCATATTGAACATTTTATGGTCGATTTTCACTTCATTTACACTTACGTATTTATATTTTGACAACTTTTTTAGCCATTACCTCAGGACAATTTCTATCAAGAACCTCCTACAGTTTATAATCCGCAATTCAGGCAAGGTGTGTCGAATCCGATATCACTTAACAAACCAGTTGAACCATTACAATCTGTAATGCCTGCACAGATTGCGGAACCTGAGAAACCTAAAGCACCTATACCCGAGCAACATATACATTTAAAAACGATATTGGATGAATTAAAGAATCAATGCTATGAAAATGCAAAGAATCCGGTAAATATTAATTTTTGAACATATATGTAATATCTATATATAACCATATGTTTACATTTTTTTAAAGTCGGCCATACATGTTCAAATTAATATAAAATATTTGTATTTGCATTATTTTTCTAGCAAATCAAAAGGAAAATAGAAGATGTGTCAAAAAAATTGGAAGTGCTATACGATTGCCTTAGAGAAAATAAGGTAAGTCAGTTATAATATTATTGTACATTATGTACATGTAATACAAATTCTTTTTTTCAGTTATCTCAAAATACATTGCAAGGTCTACATCAAATATCACAGATGATTCAAAATGGCAATTATACAGGCGGATTAGACTTACATACACAATTAGTATCAGGACCAGATTTTAGTCAAATAGCTTCCTTTATGCCTGGGATAAAAGTATTACTTCTAAGTGCCCTTCAATTGAGCGTTTACATTAGATAGAATGCCCAAAAATCTAAATTGTTCATATATATTCATTGTGAATTTTTATAATTGCAAACAGCCTTAATGAGAGGATTATTTGTTATATTAACTTTGTATAACAATCGATAGTAAATAATCAATAATGTTAGCATATTATATATCTGTAATCAATTTACTTATTATTTGCTAATCAAATTTTATATATTCCATCTCGAAAATTATATTTTATCAGTTCTCAGAGTAATTTTACATTATTTTGTTGATTATTAATCCTATTGTTAAAGATATATATATTATATATATATATATATAAAGAAATAAATATTTACATATACTCACAGACAGAGAAAACGTCCATATAAGAAATCTACAGGCAAAATGTTAAAAAAACTTCGTTTTAATCATTTGTATATATAATTATAACATTAAAATCTTATATGAGAAAATTAAACATGTTTTTCATAAATCTCAAAATATTAGATTCCACTTTATGTTTACTGTATACTAATATGTAAAATAGGATTTTGCAAGAAATAAAAGTTATATGTTCTTTAATTGTATATTATATTTCTAATTTGTGTATGTTATATTTTATAAAATCTTTATAAATAATTTATAAACTGTCACATAATTATTCTTGTTAAATAACAATCAAGAACAAAAATTGAGTTATAGGTGTTGGGAACTTATTAAAAAGAATGTGTACAAGTTATGACTACAAATGTATAATGAAATTTCAAATTAATTAAATGAATAAATTTATTTTGAGTTTTACCACATATTTGTAGTCATAATTTGTTTGGAATAAAAACCGGTCATATATGTTCAAATAAATTTATCAAGTATATATGCGCAAGCCACTTGTACAAGTTCATTGGAGCGTGTGTGTAAACAAAACTAGTTATTTTGCACAAGTGATTGGAGCAAATATGAAAATTCATTCAATACTTGCGCAAACTGACTTACGAAGTAAATCGGAATGTGTCTAGCGACGTTACACGTTCAGTTGTAACTAAAGACTGAAATCTAATCAGAATGTCTGTTCACACGTTGCTTGCACTTTTTATACTCAGCATCTCTGCTTCCTTCAATATTCGAATGTACATTTATGTCCTTTTTAATGCAAAAATGCTCGATAATGATGACTGTTATGTTATTTAATGATCTATGTATACTATGTCTATAGTTTGCACTAGCTTGTTCAAATTTATTGGAGCGTGTATGACAAAACTGCAGTTATCGCAAATCAGTACACTGTGGCCGGCCTAAGCTATGCAGAATGACGTTTTGTTCATTAATAATAAATTTCTCTAATAGTTCATCTAAATATACAGTACCGTCCCGTGCGGCTTGTTGACGCATAGCTTGCTTAAATTCCTCACGTACTCCTTTATCAGCACCACGAGTAGTGACACGGCGATCTAGAATGATTCTTATATAATTTTTTTATTTCTACATATAATAGTACATTATATTAAAGAATGTTATATATACTTTGTATAATCGCCATTCCTGTTGTTATGTCTAATGATACTCCTCCGCCATGATCAGACCATAAATACGTTAATTCTTCTAAGATATCTATACATATTATGTATGATTGGAATAATGGATAAATAAAACTTCCACGATTGAGAATTCGTTCTGTTATTGTAGTTAAAAGATTAGCTTCTTGCGGCCAATCTATCTGTATAAGGACCAATGCATGTCCAATAGACAAGTCTCCAATATTTCCAGGTGAAGAAAAATTTTCCTAAAGTCAAATCAATCATATATTTCAATGTAAAAGGATTTTAAAAAATTATTACCTTTATAGCTAAAAGAAGCAATTTACAACAATATTGTAAAATAGGAAAACGAGCAAGAGTCAAATAATGTAAATGTCTGATGCTTGGAACTGTCAGAGTGTGAGATATTTTGCCTGCTGTAGTAGGTAACGAGTTCGTTACTACAACAATATATTCCAACATAGCCTAGAAGAAAAATTATTTAATAATTTTAATGAAAAATATACACTAATTAAGCTTAAGATCTGTCTTACAAGAAGCTATATAATTAAGATTTAATGAAAATATAATTATTCGAATATAATCATAGCATACCTGATAATCTTTCAAAAAAAAACTTGTACAGGCCAAACGAATATTAGTAGATAAAGTATTCCCTTCTAATAATCTCGCCCTTACTTCATGATGTAAACCTTTATATATTGCTAAATCTGTTAAGAATAGATTCAGCCAATTATCTAATCGCAATTGTTGATTCAATTTAGTTATTTCTCTTTGAAGATAGTCACTACTATGTAATAAATCCCACAACTTTACGGCCAATGCTAAGCCACTGCCATTGTAGTCGCTGTCACTAGTTATTACTATGCCAGCATTGTCATCTCGCTTTCGCTTTTTCAATTTAGATTCTGATTCAGAAAATTTAAGGTATAAGTACAAAAATGAATTGTCCATTAATCATGAATATAACATCTCACCTGCAGAATATACTTCTTCTCCAAAAGCCTCTACAAGACAATACACTGTTTCTTCGTTGTTAATGAGAGCGTTATGCTCGTTTAATATTCTTAATAATACTACAATTGTGCACATTAGTAATTGCCTGACAATAGGCTCGTCGCACAAACCAGTGCTGTGCACAATTGCATACTGCTGTAGTCTATCGCTGTATGTTTCACGATTCCAAGGCATAGCGAATAAACTGCTCAATTCCCACCCTAATTTCTTACCCATCAATTCCATAATTTGAAAAAGTCTATCCCATGGATTTTGAATTTGTGTGTCTTGTGGCTGTTGTATGTATGCTAAGTAAAATTCTACAGCCTTGCATAACAATCGTAAGCTAAGACGAGGATTTAATTCCACTACAGTATCACCAAGAAGTGGTAATGTTTCGCATGCCAATAATCTTCTAAAACCATTCACAGCTCGGCCTGGATGACTGTGTTTCTCCGCAGTTAACAAAGTTTCCACCAAACGTGGCTAAAGTAAAATAATGCAAATAAACATCATTGAAAAATTAATTATCTGTTCACATTTTAAGATACGTACTCCATGAGTTGCTATGGTTTGAGGAAACTTGCGTAGTAGTAATAGTAATAATTTACAATGTTCCATCGTATCTTCACTATGATCTGCTGTCATTACAAGCAACCTATGTTGTAAATCCTGTGGGATATGTTGAAACATTTGGCACAAAAATTCAGCTTCGCTATCACACTGTTCTAAGCGAAGACACGTTGTCACTGTTTCTATCTCTTTCCATATATCGCGATCATCCGGAAAATTTTGAAATCTGTGCTTACATTTAAGAAAAGATTAAAAGAAGGTATAAAAGTACTTATATAAATAATATATAAATTATTATATTAAATATAAATTTATACAAAGTATACATATATTTCAATAGTGATTGGTACTCACATCTCGCTAAAACATTTTGCTGCCTCTTTTACATTCTTTGACAGTTTCTCGATACGATATGCCTCAAACTGAAAAGTGAAAAAGATTAAATATCACTATCCATATGATTTCACAAATTTTAATTTAAAACTAATAGCTCCAAATTACAATACGATACTTCTCGGAATAAATTAATTACTTCATACTCGCATATAAATAAGTAAAGAAGAAAAATATAAAAATATATAAAATAAAGAAAAGTGTATGTATAATGACAATCCAGGACTAACCTGAACTTTTGCACTATGCGGAAATAAAGATCTGGCGGTAATCAGCCAGGATTTAGCGGCATAAATATCGCCAGGCAATGCTTTCTTAGCTCTCATTATTAAATAATCTTCTTTGGATAACTGATTATCCGTACCAGATGGTTTTTCCAACATAATGTAATATTATATATAATAACTTCGACGTTCATATATAACTTGTTATAGTCATAAATGACACAATCACATCACTCAGTGTATTATATTGTTTTTTATTCCTGAGTACACTGCACTGCTAGAACTCTCTTTCTCGCTTTCAAATATTAAACATATACCTATCTCATTTTAAGTACTAAAAGTGTACACTAGTTCAGCCACAAACAGCATTTCAGTATGTGTGTGTATGTGTATGTGTCTTCCGTAATATTTATATTGGGTCATCTAAAAAGTATCCGCGGTTTTTTGTCACTAGATGGTGTTGATGGTCAATACATCTAGTGACAAAAAACCGCGGATACTTTTTAGATGACCCAATATAAATGTATCAAATTATGATGGCAGTAGAATTTAAATGATTTATTGGAGCACTCAGTTTTATCAACACAATTATTTAGACATTTGTGTTTATCAGCCATTACTTATTGATTAAGAACACCAAATAATACCTGCTGCTGTTAATTCGTAATCCTTTTAAAAATTCAGAAAGAAATCTGAGAGAGGTCATCCCGACGTTTTTCCGACACTCTATTTCGAAGAACTGTCGAAATAGAGTCTCGTTATTTTCGATTTGGAAACTTAATACATATTGATGATAAAATCACGATGTTAAAAATATATGTGATGCGATCCATATTAAATTACGAAGTTGAAATGAAGTTAATGCGGTGTTGAAATAATGCTAATCCGTTAATTGCCTCATTTTTGTGAATCGTGAACTCGTATCTATAAATGTTCCAGCTTCGAAAACAATTTTTTTTTAATTCAGTGATATGTCGTTTCTGAAAGGCTGAAGGGCGAGTCTTTTAACTTGCATAATACATAATAGAGAATATATTTGAAGTAGATTTCAAGTATTGAAAAATACGAGTGAAAGATTTGCAAAAACCGATAAATAAAAATATAAAATTAAAGCAATCTTAAGTATGTATTAGTTTAAGAGTAGAAAGACATAAATAAGTCTGATGAAACATCTGAATGACAATACGAATACATGCATTACATATTAATTTAAAGTAGTCATCAGTTACCGCGTGAAAAGGACAGAGATCATCTATGCCGCAAATGGCAAATCATAATATGCTCCAAAATTTACTGCCAGTATTAAAAATCTATAATGCACATAACGAGAAGTATAGATTTTCGCATTTATATTAGCAGTAAACTTTAGAATAGCCCATCCTTACACAGATCATCTTCCGCAAATCCCACATTGAATGTACGAACACGCATCCCAAGGTGCGAAACTTGAATACTGAAATTTTTTAATGTATAGCATTTATATACTATTAGGTGCGCAACTAAGTTCTCGCTGTTATTTTGATGCATTTTTATCAAAATAACAGCGAGAACTTAGTTGCGCACCTAATATATTCCGAAAGCTAGTCCCATCCAATGAGCGCTCGAATACTTTGAGTTCAACAAGGCATGCGCTCATTGGCTGGCGCGCGGGTGGGGGGGGTTGCGGTCTTACCGTTTTATATAAATAGCGTGAATGCGCAACTTTACGTCTTTGCGAATTTTGCGTCGAGTGGTACAGCAGTACGTCGTATTCGTTGCGCGGCAGAATGCAGTCCTTAGTTTTCGCACTCTTCGCTATCTTCGGACCTAACCTTTCCTGTATCTCCACCGATCTCGATCCAAATACAAAACCGAAGTATCCTGATTACTGCAAAGAATTCTTATTCGAAAATAGAATGATTGAGAAACGACTCGACAGGATCGTTGGATTCGCCAACGAGGTATTTCAATAATTAATGAATATTATTAAATTGTTACTATTTACATACGCGATGTTAAAATATTGTAAGAACCGAACGCTTTTAAGAATCTTGAAGCTCTTTTAAGTGATTTAAGTAATTTAAAAAATGTTTTATGTACCTACTGGCGATAAAATCGCGGTGTCGAAAATAAGATTGATGTGTCAGTTCGGCTAAATCTCGAAAATGTACGTACGCGGGCAGATGTCAATTCGTACTGCATCCATAATTGTGGATTTTTATCTGTTTTGTGTATGTATCACGAACTCACACTTATGCATATCCATTTACAGTATCACGATTTAACACATCTATTGATACCCACATCACAATTTTATTCACATATTTATTTAATACGTAGCTACATATGTAGTATGAATTATACAATATGTAGTTAGATGTACTGACGCTAATGTACGAATGATTTTGAAAAACGCCTGGATAGTCTTTTTCATATTTCTCTGAAAAATTATATATATTTACACGTTTATACATATAGTGTCTTATTAGTAAATATTATTTATGAGAAAAATTGAAGTTATACTATCAAAATTAATTATTAATTTTATAACTAATGATAAGTTTACATATGTTTATTGTACGTACGTAAATTTAAAGTTTCTATGTGCAATAACACTAGGTACATGTTCTCAGTAGGTATATATATGTTCTCGTGATGGTTTCCATAGTTGGAAAAGTAGTATTCTGGGATATCGCCAATTCATAATACAGGATATATTAATGGTTAACATTGTTAACGTAATACTACCATGTTTTGAAACATTCTTTGATTAGTCAATTCTTTCTTCTGATTGATCAATCAAATGCTTTAAAGCATTTGTAGTGAGATTTTGATCGCATCCTCTTTGTCATGAAATTATTATTATTTATTTTTTTAAAAGAAAAAATAACATAATTGTTTATTAGTCTATCTATAAGAATACTTAAAACTCATAAATATCAATTATTATAAATTATAATATTAAAAATTTATAACAATTTTAAATGATACAAAAAATTATTAAGTAATAAAATATAAATATATAAAAATAAATGAATAATAATAATAAATAATTAAAAATACATAAAAATTACAACACGATATATAAAGATACAAATTTTTATTAAAATTAAATGTAAGATTTTTTTAGTAGAAGAGATAATAATATCGTGCGTACAGGGAGTGACTTAAAGAGTTAAAAACCGAACATTCTTTTAATTGTACGTAAAATATATAACTCAATACATCTCTCGGTTTTTTACTTTTGATTATCGCGCGGTAAAACGTCATTAATTGCGAGGTGATCCGCGTCAATCTGACGGCTCGAGGGCCAACGATTTTTCTCGAGATTTTCCGGTCAGGATGACACGCCCGGCAACAAAGACGTAATTTTGCAAATCCCTTGAGCGATATGGAACGTCCGCTTGCGTAAGGTCCCGAGTAGTTCCATTTATAAAGATATAACAGTGGCCAAATCCGCTTACTTCGCGATTCCGCTATGAGCTACTATGAGCCACCCATGGTGGGCGAAAAGCTCCCTTAAGTGGTTATGGCGCTTTGGCTTTGTATCCAACGGCTTTCCGACGGCTTGGCTTAAGAACCAGAAATAAAGCTCCATTGACCGTGGTTCGGGTTACGGGTACTCGATTTATGCAGAATGGAGCCGCGATCGAACTCGTGCTGGGAGACTGCAAGGATCGCGGTGATCCATCATCGATCGGCCATCGAGCCCTCTTGATGACGATGTTTCGCTACGCTCTCCAGAATTTTTAAAACAGAATGGTCTTTCATATGAAACATCAAACTTCTCGCGTGACCCATTACTCTACGCTCGGAGAAGAAAATAGGTTTGGTAATTATAATGTGATAATTCTGAAATTTAAGAACTCCTGCAACCAGTTTTGTAAAGTCAGAAAAAAATGAAATTAATACTGAGAACTATCAAGATATAACCTCGCTAATAAATGTAATAACTTTGAAATGACTTTAGATTTAACTGCAATACAAAATTGTTGTAGAGGAATTAGATTAATGTACTTGGACGTAAAACATTATTTTCTTAGATATTTACATATAAACTATTAAATAAAATAATTATAATATATGTATAGTTAAACACATTTAATACGATATGATAGCTTATGTATGACAACATCAAATCAACCAATTTCTTTAATTGAATTGTTTACTTTTAAGTAAATAGTAAATTACTTTTAAATTAACATGTACACTTAGTAAATAATAACTGTATTAAATAATAAAATGTATTAAATTGGTTTACTTACATTATTTTAGTTAAATTAACAACATATTGAGTAAGGGCCGTGATGCTCTATAGAAATGATTAAAAATAATTCAAATTTGGTATGATTTGACATTATAATTTAAATATATATTCTTTTGATATCAACATTGCCTTAGAATGACATTTTATACATATATTATATATACAATTATACTTTATATTATTATAATTTTTTAAAACATATATCACTCTATTATGAATGATTAACATGTTAATATTAATTATATGTTAGTAATATATGTTAATTGTAACGTTAGCATTGCTTTTATTTCCTTACTTTATACAACTTATTCGCTTTTCGATCATATCTCAATTTTATATTTCATTTTTCCTTAATTTTCTAAAACTTTTGTTTTGCAATACTTTTTTTTAATAAGTGTAGCATTGTTGAAGTTTATGTGAAAATAATAAATTAAATCACAAACTTTTAACAAGATAGGTGAATCTTAAGTACTCTCAAGTACTCTTTCCAAGAATTAACAAATTTTTTCGCAAAAAAGAACTATTAAATAGTTCTTTTAATTAAAATTCAATTAAAATTAGAAAAGGTGCAAATAAAAAAAGAATATGATAAATCTTTTTTTTTTATTTCTTATAATACGATCTTTTGTATTGCGGAAAATAGACATTTGAACACACCTGCGCTAGTTATTTCGAGTCTACGCAGAGGTGACGCACGCGTTTCGCTAACAACTAAATTTTGCGGGTACGAGACGATTGATGGTGTACAGAGCCGGTGACTGCGTTAGTTATATTCTCTGTCTCGGACAGTCTTCCCCCCTTGTCCTCGGTAGTTCACAATGGCATTAAAATTACCGAGAAAATTCAATTCCCTGTTGGATACGTATCCCACGCTCGTGTAACTATATAGCCTACGCTCGCGCGCTCGGCCATGCGCGAAGAAAAGCGAAAAATCATGGCGGACGGATGGCAGTGTCAATCCGGAACGTCGAACGTGTTTAGGTAAAATAAAAGATTCGTTCTTTTATTACTGCATTAGAACGTTCTTTCTCACTTTCGCTAAAGAAGTTAAACAATTTAATAAATGTATTAATTTGACTCAAATTTAAATTATTGTTTACTAATCATAAGTGCATACATTTATAAGGTATGAATAAGTGTGTGTGTGTGTGTGTGTGTGTGTGTGGATAGTAGAAGTAAAATTGAAAATCAAGTCCCTTTTTCGAATATAAGCTGAAGTAATAATTATTATTATTTTAGTTCACATGCTGAGAAGAGACGTGATTTAAAGTTTTAAAATTTTTCTACTACTTTCGTACGTTAATTTGAACACTGTTTACTTTGAAACTGCAATTCGATTACAAAAATAGATTGATTTAGTTTTTTTTCTTTTTACTATATGTTTTATATTAAAATAATACATATTTTAATACTCTTGGAAGCTAAAGATAATAAAATGTTAATTTAAGAAATTGGTTTAAACTTCTTTAATATTTAGCAGTGTAAGCAATTAAGATAATCGCGCATTTGATAATATGGTAATGCAAAAATTAAGAAATATACTTGTTCTCTGTCATGTTGTCCATAAATGGAGGAAGACGTAAATTTGACAGAAAGAGGGGGGGGGGGAGAAAGGGAGGGAGGAAAATAGAGCAAAACGGAAATTTACTTTGTAAATCGGAATAGGTCGGAGTATTTGAATTCGCGACGAGTCATATCGTTCTATTAAAATTTTCTAAGAGTGTTATAGATTTCTTAAACGCGTAATTTTACCAACATACTGTTGCATTAAACAGCTTTGATCATACTATAGTTGTCAAACAATTTTGTCTCGCAAGTAATTTGCACAGGTTATTAAAGAAATATAATTAATGGAAATTTTATCGGACCTAAAATTATCACGATATTAGTGTGATATTGAAATTTGATTGGCATTAAAATCGCTCAACAAATATTTGCGCAAGTGCTGATACACTGTTAGTTATCAAAGGTAATGGTGATCCTTGAGAAAAATATCATTTTGTTATTTTTAACTTCTGTGTACGTCAAAGTGTAAATCAGTCCATTTCTATTTTAATTTTAAAGTAAATTACCATACACGTCCATATTAACGTATGCACTTAGTAATAATAAATTAAATTTGAATCATATTAATACATTTTCTACAGTTAAATTAGTTAACTCCATTGTTTCAATTAAATTAACAATATATTAGGTAAGAGCAGTGGCGACTTATAGAAATTGAAAATAATTCGAACTGGATATAATTTGACACTATAAATTTAAAAATATAGTTTCGTAAAAAATGTCTTCTGGAGTATTAACGGCGGGACATCAAATAGGTAATAAAACAAGTGATGTAGATATGTATGCACACATATACACAGGCACATATAATAAAATATAAATTTTGAACCAAAAATACTTTTCTTTGCAAATTTTATAAATAGCTATGAATAGCTTATTTTCTTCTAAGAACCTTCGTTTTCAGAGAGATTTATCTTAAGAAAAACTGGACGCTCATTATTGTGTACTATTTATAAATGTAACAAGTTATATATTACGTGATACATTATATACAAGTTTTTATATTTTTATAATAGTTTATATCTTGAATCAAATTTGCTCTCAAGAGATGTAGTATAGTATAGTAGTATAGTAATGTAGTGTAGTTTTAAAGACATCTTAATCATTTAAATATAAAACGTTTTTTGATGTTCAAAATCTCAACTTGTCGAAGAATTTCTCAGGCTGAACGAAGATACGTTCAGTCAAAAACACCCTGTATACGTCGTGCACAACTACGTAACCAGTAACCACTATGGATAGCTTAGGTTGGTTAGTTAGCGTGCAAGTACACGTATCAAAGGCACTCAGAATCCGAGCTTAACAAAGGCAGCTTCGGGTTTACCAACCGTGTCACGTAGTACGTGTATACCTTACCTGCCCGCCCGCACGCTTCGCAAAACCTAAACCTCCTGGCGGGCCGTATAACTTTGGCCTTAATGCGTTAGCGGGATAAGTTTCGGGCGGGTCAATTAAAACTAATTATTCCCGTCGGCGTAATCGGAGCTCCCGCGGGCGATCGCGGCTAATTGTATACGCAAGGGCGTGTTTAAAGGGCCCCTCTCCTCTGTTGGCACTGTTAGAAAACACCAAGGATTTCCGAGATAACTCGCGGAACTTCTTCGTTTGATGATCCATTTTGAGGAATCAAGATCTCACGAGAATCTAATATTAAACTGCATGCTTGATGGGTGCTATTGAAAATATAATGAAGTTGAATGAACAATTAATAGTGACGCAGATACATAAATACAGAAATCGATACTACGTATCCGAGCAAATGCCTACACGTAAACGTTTTTAATTAATTAACCCATCGTCAGCAAAATGAATTTTATTTTTTTTATTAGAATACAACATATAGAACATATCTTCAAGAAAAAAAATTTTTTTATTGTTTCGGATTATATAAAAATCTAAAAAAATTCTAGTATACTTATTAAAACTTTAACAAGTTTTTACCATCATAAAAGTCAGATTTGCTTATTATTAACTTTCTCATGTTTTACAGACTTGCATTTATCTGTCTAAATTCACAGAGTATCTATAATGCTTTAAACTTAAAAAGATACTAATTGTCGGCAGAGGTTAAAATTACAACAGACGACATATTCCGATATATCAAATTTTGTTTTAGTTCGACTACACTTCTGCCGAATATGATAATTTTTACGTTATCTTTTTAGAGGACATAATGAGATCGAATGTATCTACATATAGCTTAATTTTATTAAGTTTTTTTTAGTTAAGCAGCTATTTTCAATTTAATATTTAATAAATATTTACATCAACGCAAATAAAACAGAGGAAACATGTAACGTTATAGTAAGCATGAGGATGACTAAATATGTCAGCGCGTGACGCAGTTAGATATCACAGAAGTGGATCACAGAAGTGCCGATAAGCATCGCAAATTCGGTCTCGTACGCGTGCACGATGCTCCTCCACAGTAGGGGCTATCACAAATTTTAAGCCAAATGTGCAACTAAGTACCTACTTAGGCTCCGTTTGACGCAAGGGATTGAGATCACATTTGAATGGGAGATTTAGTCGACGGATTTTCGTCCCGAATTGAGACCATTGTGTCCTTTTAAAACGACCACCTGACAGCCGTTGACACGCTACCGTTTGCCTTTCTATGTATTTTAAGGACGTTTCCGACACCACGGATCGTTCATCGAATTTCAATTGACAACGAAACTTTTCTTAATCTCATAGCTTGTCACTTTTCCGAATTGCGTTGCGTCTTGGTTGTTACGAAAAATTAATACAGATCAACGTAGACAGATTTTAAAAGTTAAAGCTACAAAAGTTGAAATACCTAAAAGTATTATCCCATTTCATGATTATCATAATATTTGCAATCTCTTTTAATTTTAATAAATCTAAATATTATTTTTGATAAAATCAAATTTATTTTCATATTTATTGTTGCATGTATAAAAATAATTGCCAACAAATATCAAACATGTACTTTTGCGCGAGCTTTACTACCTCAATTTTAGCAGCTGTATTAACACTACTTTTTCCAAGCCACGGCGCCAATCTGCCCTAGAGCATAACATGAAAATCTAATAGGCGTGTCCACGCCCAAAAAATTAGCCCAAATGAATAAATACGAACAGGTTCGATATGAAAAGAATTGACCCCTGGTGATTGTGCTCTCTTTTTTTTCATTGTACTCAAAACATACGTCATCAATTTTGTCAAAATTTGGAATATTTGTGTCGGAATTGTAATATATTAATACGGCAAAATGCAAATAAAATTAACCAGATAATTTTATAATAAACAAAAATAAAGAACAACGATCCTTTGACAATACTTTCTCGGATAGCACGAGATGTTTTGGCACCCCAACGCGCAGAAATATTCGTCCCTCTTGTAACATGCCACCCCATCTATCGAATTATTTTGATTCTGCGATAATTCACCCTTAATACGCTGTTCCCCCGCTACGTAAAGCGAGAGGAAGAGAAAAATGGTGATTCGATCTTTTTGATGGAAATTCGAAAACATCACACGATAGTCGCTCTTTCTAAAAATTCGGCACGAGAGATTAGTAAGATTTATAAGAAACGCGGGATAATCCTATTACAATTTTAAATTTAGAAATATGTTTATGTTAAGTACAAATATATTAATAAATAAAATTTTCAAACAGAAAAAAGTCGGTTTAAAAATAATATAATCTTATTGCCGTTAAATTTTAATATCATAAACATGAAATCGTATATGATAAATTATTCTCGAAATCTTATAAAATTGTGTAATTAAAATTGACATATATTTATACTGAAATTATTTAATATGTAATCTTAAATTAAAAAAGAATTGATTAATAATAATCCGAGCATTTGCAATAATATGTTTTATATTTCAATACATTGTTTTTTTCTGCTTTCTAATTTGACTGTGTTGGTACATTGCAATAACAATTGTTATTATTATTATTATTATTATTATTACATTACTTCCCCAAGGAACATTTTCTTTTATCATATGTTCGATATAATGATCGAGTGCGAAGGTTCTCCAAAGTTTGTCGGACGGCTTAGCGTCGTCATGCAGTTTCCCCGGTGAAAGAATGATTGTTAGCACGATTCGCGCGATTCGCCGAATCCTTTGGCCGTGACGAATCGGATCGAGGGAGGAATGTGTCGAAGCCGATTTCAGCGTAATTTTTGGAAAGTACAGCCGGTCGCGTATCAACGCGCGCACGCGATAATCCGCCGCGGCGACCATTGTCAACGTGAAATTGTATTTCGTCAATTAGATTTTCGGCGTTTACGGTTGGTTAATCCAACGCGTCGGGCCCACAATGGACGCACGCCACGTGGACAGCTGTACACGTCGCGATACATACTTCTGCTCGCGCCAGATCACCCACCCTCGGGGACTTCGTCCGATTCTCGCATTATTATAATGTGGCCTCAGGCCTAATTTTACCAGATCACGAACCCGTACCTAATTCATTGTCCGTATTTAGGGTCGCGATGAGTGCGAGATTAGTCAGTGGATCCGAATAATTGGTAGTGATTCTGCTTCGAGTAATTCGCGATGATTGAAGTGGAAATCGAAATAGAATGATTTAAATATTTGTTTATTCCGATAGATTATATTAATCGAACAAGAATTTTAGTATGACGTTAATGATCTTGAATTTAACGATAAATATTTATTACCAATCTAAATCAAAGCTTCAATTAGAAGAAAGGTTAAAATATATTTTCTCAAGCTATAACAAGTTAGCTTGTTAAATACTAAAAGAGCAATGATAACTACATTCCTTAAGATAAATAACGTTTTATTGTTTTTAACTTCCAAGTGTGTCAAAATCAATCCATTTCTGTAATTAGTTTCAAAGTAAACAATACATACTAATGTATGCGTTTAATAAATAATAAACTAAATTTGAGTCAAATTTAATACATTTTTTGGTTAAATTGTTTGCAGTATTATTTTAGTTAAATTAATGATATATAATTTAGTAGAAGTAATGATGACCTACAAACGATTAAAAATAATTCGAGGTGGGTAATAATTTGATGTTATGAATTTATGGTAAGAGAGGATTTTTCTTGAGGCATACGGTTTCCTTATCTTGTTTACCTCGTTCGTAATTTACAGTATCAGTATTTAACACAATTAAGATATTAAAGATCGAGATCGGATAAAAATTTCTCGAGAGAATTCCTCTGTTTCGACAGCGAAAGAAAAGCATCGGCGAGTCCTTCGGCAGCACTTTGCTCTTAATTGAAATGCCTTGAAGATCGTCGCCCGAACGGACGGCGGATTTGAATATTCCTTCAGCTAATTCCCGACCGACAAAAGATGTTATTCTCTCCCCTTCTTCGTCTTGAACTCGCGAACCTCTTCCTCGCTCTTTCGTCCCGTGTTCCCGGGGGAGTCGAAGTTTGCGCCGAGCGTCTTGGTTAATCACTATAATTGATATTCCGCTGATATCACCGTCGCGAGTAACGGAGTAACGCGGTAACGAAGTAACCCGATTAAAGGGGGCCTCTTATTGGCTCGCTCGCTCATTCTCTTGGATTGAATTATATTATTATCACCGAGATGAAGAGAGAGGGAGAAAGAGAAAACGGGTGAGACAGTTAGGAAACTGTCGCGAACTAGACAACGATCTTCGAATCGGAGAATACGACAAACAAATACCGATGAGATCGACATTATATTCTCTAGGCTCATTGCATTGATGCCTTTGCTTGCAATTATTATTCGCTCGCAATTATTGCTCATACTGATTCACTCGATATAAATCGACAGAGAAATTGAACGATTCGTTGTAGGAAGAACATATGTATTTTCGTTAAAAACAGTATATAATGTACACTGGAAGAAAAATATTTGTGACTAAATTACTTGATAAAATAATTATGTTTAGAAATTCCATTTTTATTATTGTTACAATGTTGTAATATAATTACATTTTTAGTTCTACCAGAAAATATACAGTTTGTATTGAAAATTACTATAAATTATAGGTAATCATTGCTTATGCAACTGCAATATTGCAACTATTATTTTTCTTACTAGTGATATAAAAAAGTATTGTAGTTTAATAATAGTAAAAAATTAAATATGTAACGATAAAAGGATAAATGGAAAAGATTTAAATAAAACATAATTGTGTCTTAACATAATATAAAACTGCATTGTAAATAGAGGAAATATTAGCTCTTAATTTCTTAGTAAAATATGCATTGTTTTCAACATTAATTATTTGACAATAATAAACGATTTATTATTATTAATTATTTGTTCAAGTAATAATGCTTTGATTTTTTACAATGCTAAATGATCGATAGCATAATACAATCTATCGTAACGACAGTATTATGTATGTATATTCTTGACTATGACATTGTCGCTATTATCTTTGGAGTGAAATATGGAGCGGTCGCATTTACGTACCGAAAATGATCATTATCCCGAAGCGACTCGCGCGTTTCCAAGAGCCGAGACAAAGGTGTCGTGACACCCGTTCTTTCCGGCAGTAGCGATTCGTTTAGCAGGAACAATGACGTATCGGCGACTTCCGGCACGCGGGGCCGACCGCCGGAATCCTCCGCGCGCGGCGCACAGGACTCCATTGCGGCAGATCCTGGGGAACCGTATCACGCAAGGGCGGTTACGAGTACGGGCCGCTGATTTCCGACGTTAATGACATATTTGCAACAATAATGTTCTGTGTAAACGAGTATATTATATAATGGCGAAATGCACCGCCGCGGGAAACCGAGAAGTGCTCAGGCTCGGATTAAAAAAAATCTTTCAATAAAATAAAACATATATGTATAAATTTTTTATTTAAATAATATCTATATATATATGTAAATTTAAATTATACATATATATATATATATATATATAAAAGAGCGAATAAAATTAAATTGAATTAAACTTTCTTTTTTTTTTCTTATATCAATCTTTGAATCAAGCTTTTACACATATAAATATAATATAAAACTGCATTTTGTAAATAAAAGTTACTGCTAATGCAAGCTCTTAATTTCTTAGTAAAATATGCATTGTTTTCAACATTAATTATTTGACAATAATATTTATTATTATTAATTATTTGTTTAAGTAATAATGCTTTGATATATTAGGTGTTGGAATTAATTCGTAGCGTTTTTTAATGAAAGAATGTTATTTATTTCACATGAGCATTAAAAAATACATTAATGAAAGTACTTCCCATCACTTGTAAAACGCTACGAATTAATTCCAACACCTAATACTTATAAGATAATGCCAAGATATACTAGATAATTTAATCACAGAAAAAAATTTAAATTTTTATACGGATAATCTAGTAAAACACAGAGTGTAGATTTTTAATTTTTTTAATGATATACTTATTGCTATACTTACTGCTGTATTATTATTCTAAATTTATAGTTAAGTACTTTAAAGTGAAGAATTCTCTAATTTTTAAAATAGTAACGCTAACGTGACACTGAATACATTGCAACTTGTAATTTTGAGTACAAAAAGATTATTATAAACTATTATTTACGTTATTACATATTTTATATTTTAGATTTCAATACTTCTAAGAAATTTAATATATTATAATATTTGCAATTTTGAAATTACAAAGTTTACAAAGCGATGAGCACATATGTCAATTCATAATTCAGTTAAAAAATTACAATTAGTGTAAAAAACAGAATAAAGAGGCATTCGGATGCGAATAATGTCGCGTTGCTTTCTGATGTCATTCAGACATTTCTCATTATATTGCCTGTCCAGTCCGACCCTGAATGCGTTTATGAAATGTACGCGTGTGGACGTGCGCAGGTTGTTACATACCGGTCGTATACATATCGTGCACACGAAGTACTACTTGTGCGTGTACACGCACGGGCCGACACGCGTGCGTTTTCCTTGCCGCGCTGCAACGTGGGTGGAAGATACTCACGGTCGCAGGAAACAGCGCATCATGGTAATAACCGTCATCAAACGAAAACCACTTAGAACCAGGTCGAGTTCCACGTGGAAAATTCGTTGTTTTACATCCGAATGCAGGGACATTCGTGAATCGCTGAAAAGCAACACGAGAAAACAATTGCAAAGTTTACCAACTCTTTAATTTTTTTACATTAAAAGAAGATTGCACAGCTATTTAATCGTAATGTAATTTTTAATAATTAAAATGTTAATAAATAATTATTAATAAATAATTAACAGTGCATTTTATCGTAATGCTGTAAGCAATCTTAAATGCAGTAAGACTACAATATTTTATATTATGGTTATTATTTTTCCTAAAATTATTTGTTTTAGCCAATATAAAATATTGACAATATTTAGGACAAAATAATTTTTCTTTCTTTTCAAAATTATATCAATAGATTTTTCAGAATAGTTAAGTTGAAAATCGTTCGATAGGCTCTCAGATATTTTGTATTATTTAGGTACCTTATATTTAAATAATTGATTTTAGAAGCTGTTAGATTTGTTCCTGTTTTTCTCGCTATGTCTTTAGATAATCAAAAAAGGATTTGTAATCAGAACGCGCGAGAGTACTTTTTTTTGTACAGATAAATAAATACATAGCAATAAGTTTTTAGTCGAATTAGCTCAGATCCAAAAATATCAGAAAAAAGGTGATAATTTAATGACACACTTTGATTTAACGTTTACTGCCTTTTTGCGGGAATATCTGTAATTCCAAGCATGGAATGCTGTGTTGATTTTGTACCAGACATGCTCGTTCACGGACGCAGGAAACGGCGCATCATGGTAATAACCGTCATCACACGGCGACCAGTTAAAGCCGAGATGGAAGATTCGCGGAAAATTCACCATAGCTATACGATCAAACAATATTTCAAAATAATCTAACAGAAATATATACTCAATTGAAATAAGACAGTTTGAAATCTGTATATATATCTAATGGTTACTACGTATAATCTGTTTTTTAATTAGAAACGTACATTAAATTTTATGCATTTCTCATAGTAGAAGAAAGAGAAAAGAGAGTTAGAGAAAGAGAGCTAAAGAATTCAACTTTTTAGTTGTATGCTAATAATAATAATATAAGTCTTATTTCTTCAAGCATATTTAAATATAATTTTAATTTTCATTTAAGTTTAAATACAATATATAACATAATTTTATTCAAATCCTACTTTCGCGCGTAGCATATCACAAGCAAAATTCGATAATAGACAAATTATCTTTTTCTTACATCAGAATTAATATTACAATTTAGACAGTAATTATAAAAGTAACAAATTAAGATTACGGTTAAACATAAAACAAACATAAAAGTCATCGACAAGTCCAAGAGCAGACAGAAACGAATAAACTGATAAACCCATCGTTGGTTAATGTCACTGGCTGATTACGCGAAACTCACAAAGTAAATTTGATTTAACTGAAGCATCGTTCGCTAACGAGCGGTCGTGATGTTGGCGCGGCATTAAACTGTCCGCAATATCCGCCATTTCAAAACGGACCGCGAATGAAATAGGGAAGAAAAAATGAGAGCGGGATAGAGACCCGAGGTGGAGAGAAAGAGAAAACGGGACGGACGGACGGACAGAGAAATTACAGCCGCATGCTGCATTCAGGAAACGGCGCATTCTATTGTACTTTTGTCATAGTTAAACTGTCAAGCCGATTCTGCGTCAAGCCAATTTATGCTCACGTGTCCCGATTTGCCGGCGATCCTCTGCTGCTACACGTACCGGCGCACGTTATGCTGTCCCGCATAATTCTACAGAATTTTCTGCGGCTGCATACGAGACGTAACAAAAAAGAAACGGCGAACAACGGTGCTCGACATTCCGGAACAATTTGCGTGGGTGCCAAGTGCTCGTTCACACTCACACGGGGAGTCTTACGCAGGATCGCACAAATATTCGTATACCGTTCTATTGGATTAGTAATTTGTGAAACTAACCAAATATCCTAATAAAAAAGGATTACTTTAATTCTTGCTTCCAAATTTGTAGATATGGACATACAGTGTTTTAATCAATTTCTATTTAAATATAGAAATTTTTATCTACTATTTGTACAATATTATGTATACAACTGTAAACATATATAGCAAATGCTAACTATATAATTATAAAAAAAGTACTTGTAACACTTCTCGATTATATTTGAAAAATTCAAAACATTTAACAAATATTCAAGATATTTAACGTTAACACACGTTTAAAATTATCTTAAAAGAGTTGTAAAGCTATTTTTAATATTTATTATTTCTTTGATACTTGTTTTGTATATTTCTAAAATTTTCCCAAAATTTTTATGATAAAAAATAATAGGACTTTAACGAAAAATGTTTGAGTAACGTTTTAAAAACATGAAGAAAAGAGGTCACAAAAGAATGATATAAAAAAGTTATGACTACGACAATTTGCATAATGTCGAGTAAATTAATTAGCGCATTGCTACCTAGCTATGATCACATCCGAGCGAGCCCGATTCGTTTGGAACCCGCGAAGTTTATTCCAGCTTAACGATCGCCGCTCCCCCGGTTCGCAAATCGCAAGAGGCCGGGACTCGGCGGCGGGCAATTAGCGTAATTAAATAATAATTGAAAGGAGAGAACGGTTGGTCGAGAGCTAGTAATCGAGCCACGCCCCGAGCGTTCGTGATATGCCGACCAATCAGGCAGGACGACAATTTCCTCCCGACTTGTCTTGATCGAAACTTCATAAAGAGTGTGTTCTTCCAATAAGAGCACTCTAAATCCAATAAGCTTCATTCGCGATCCTCACGGTCGCTAACTAGTTGAACTGAACTTTTTAAATTATGCATTAAGTAATGATCATAGCTTCATAACTATGTCTATTGATCGTCGCATTTATTATGAACTATTCTAAAATTAATAATTATTAGACCGTTACCTTTGATCGATAGGCGATAAATAAATGAACGATTTAATCAAACTATCTTTAACTTCTTCTAACTGAACTTTAGACATTCGTATAAATAACACAATTTATTAATTTAAAAATTAATTAATTTCGAATAGACTTAACTTAATGTTTAATTAACCATAAAAGTTTTAAATATTACATAAAAATATTAATTACAAATTTTAGTGAAGAATAATTCACAAAAACATTTGTTGTAATTTGTTCGTAAATATCTTTTATGATTCAATTTCCTTGCAGTTATTAAAATACGCTTCATTATTCGGAATTCGATGAATTTGGGGAGGATGGAGGGGAGATTTACCTCTATTATGTATTTTAAATTACTCCCTCAATAATTGCAACATCGGAAAAGTATCGGAAGTGCGAAACGATCAGCAAAGCTTTCATTCGCGGCACGTAATCAGGCAATTAGTCGAGGCGCTAAAATATTCTATGGTTTCTAAGGAAAAGTGGTTTATACGTACTTAAATATAGGCTATTTTGCTCAGCCGACGCTTTCGATGGACGCGATGTATATGAATAAAACATTATTTCAAGGGGTTCAAGAAACAGACAAGCTTTGAAAAACACTACTCCTCAAAAATAATATAATTCCTTCCGCTCGTTAATAGCTACGTAATATCACGTTTACATCATCTAAATATCATGTATATCTAGAAATATTACATTTTCCTGTCAATTTATGTATTTAGAGTCGATATATATGAAGATTAAATATAGCTTCTTCGTTTATTTGTATTAAATATCTTAAGAGTACATTTTTATTTGTCTAGATTTTTCAAATTTAATTCGCAAAAATTTCCCAACTTCGCGATATCACATAATTTAATAATTCCGTATTATTAACGTTGAAATAGCGGTTCTTTTGATGTAATGTTTAGCAAAATCTACTGTGGAATAAAACTGCGTTTCGTGTATCATATATCATGTTGATAAATGAATGATATCACTTAAAGTGGGTCGGAAGAACAATTCGAGTAACATCCAATGGTTTTAAACGTGTAACGAAATAAATGTGTAACGACTATCGCTAAGGGTGGGCTTCGACATCTAGACACCCGGTTCAGGAAATTACGTTATGCCAGCGGGATGTCTGTGATTGTAGTCGATGACGTCAGCAGCATCGGTCGTATAATGGAATATTCCAGTGTATGGCGTGCATTAACGATTCTATCAAAGCGTTCGTTGAAGAGTTTACCTTTATATAACGCGAACATAATGACCGAAATTCTTGAAAATTATTGTCATAAGAGATTATTTATATGGGATAACTTTGCATTACAGCAAAAAAATATTTTAGGATCATTTAACATCTAGAAAAATAATAAGTAGAGAGTTTTTTTGAAAACGTTAAAATTAAATAAAATACTAGAATTATGTTTTCTTAGGTACCTCAAAAATGTGACTTCTTCTCATTCTTCTTTTTTTAATTGGCACTCGCCGCCTTTCCTGCTATGTTCTGATCACGAACTAGTCAGACGTAGTATTGAAATTAATATAACAGAGTAAATAAAAAACAAAATACGATGTAAATACGATTGCTCGATCGCAGTCGGTCACACTTTCAAAAATTCCAAGATGAGCATTTCTGCTTTCGAACTTTTATGTAAAAATAACATAAAAGTGAAAACACCCATTGTTAGTTGCACGATATAGATCTTTTTTATGAGAATATACAAACAGAATTACTGTTGTATATATATATATATATATTCTCATAGTTGAGTTTTATTGATGTTATATCATTTGAATATACAGAAATGCGATCGCTGCTTATTTCTCGGTCTTAAGTTTCTAAGGATTTCACGGGCTCGGAGCCTGGGCTCATTTCCCGGGAGAAAAACGGAACGATAAAGTGTCTTCACGACCATTTTGGTGGCGCGGGTGGCAGGGTGTGGGTATAAAGTATACGTTCTCTTTTCTAGTGTCTCGGTGATTGCTGGAGTGCCGAAGTACCCGAGGCGACGATGACGACGGTAACGACAGGCGATGGGTGGGTGGATGGGTGGCCTCGTGTGTACGGTCTGTGTGCGTGTGGCTCTTCGAGCGGCACCAGGATCTTCCAATGAAATCGCAGCGCATATATATATCGGGTGGTACGACCCGGCGCAGACGCGTTAGACAAGCTGAACCGGGCGGGAGGGTGCGTACTTCCACCCTCTCGACTTGGTGTGGCGGTGCCGTCGCCGTCGCCACTACGGCCGGGGTGTGAAAATCAGGAGCGCGAGCTGCGGAGGAGCGAGATGAGGGTGGCGGAGGAGTGCCGGCAATGAGTGAGAAACTGAAACACCCTCCGGGGTCCAGTGGACTGCGGGAAAAGGGGGTGAGATGGGGAGCGGAAAGAGGGAGGATGAGGACGCGGGGGATGGTTGGCGGCCGCTCGAGTGAGAGGGAGAGATTGCCGCCATTTTACAGTGGCGCGGATCTGCATAACGATCAGAGACTGTCGTGTTTATCAAAGCTTTTCTCCGCCATCTGCATAATTTTCTGCCGCGTCGGGGATGGCGAGAAGGGGTGGCTGGGAGGGAGTGAGAACGACGCGATGGGATAGAGAGGTGGCGAGGGAGGTGGATACTCTTACTCTCCATTCTCGAGTGCATTTTATGTGCACGACTTATGAAACTTTAACGCCCTTACGAATAAATTACGCGGGTAAGCACCAACCGCTGCAGTACCCTCCAAACGCGTGATTGAGCCATTTGCATTCGAAGCAAAAACAGAGTTAGTAAAAAATATATATATATATATATATATATTTGATCTTAAATATAGGAGCTATCTCTATATAAAGCTTTGGTTTTAGCACCTGATAAAACCGATGTAAAGACATTTTTATTCATCGCGCGTTGTCTGAGGAACGTACAAAACAATTTTTCTTAATCTTCACAGTTTATGTTTTAGAAAACATTTTTAGTTGAAAGAAATAAATATTAAAATTATATGCCAATATCTAAACTAAAATATATAAATATGCAAATTTAATGTAAGGATAACAGTTATCTTCGCACATCCAAAAATATATCTGATTTCAACACACCTTTCGATGAAGTGATTAAGCAGAATCTAATTTGAAACCTTTTTTTATCAAGTATCGAGAACACAAAAATCGATCTTTGTCGAAATAAGCCATCAGTCGAGGACATATGCGTCACGGCATCACGGGCGAATTCCCAGAGCAACCGTTGAGGAAGAAAAATATTTAGTGACAGTCCCCACATACCGAAGGGGTGGGGTACCCGTTATTAGGGCTCTTATTAGCCCAGCATATGGACCAGAAGGGCGACTTCAGATAGCGATCGCTTCAGTTCGGCCCTTCTAGCGATCGCAGATACATACAAGCGGCAGTTTACAGTAACAGGTCCTATTTCAAGGGCTTACAAATAGTCATAATCTGCATCGGCCATCTTCCGCCTTTCGATCCGCCAAGAGAGAAATGCAAATGCGCGCTTCTTTCCGACCGCAAGGGACGAAGGAGAAAAAAAATGAAATAAAACCGCGACGAGAGTAACATTACACTTCATCCCCTGTGGTGTATCGTTTCGCATATTCCGAGATCCTCGATCGCGACGATAAAACATACTTGATATTTTATAACGTCATCGGGCAATACGAAACGCTTGTCACTTGCGAAAACTGGTGCGTCATATTTTAGATGAATCATGCAACTTTGTAACTGGCAATAACTCTTATAATTTTTACTCAAATATTCACATCTTACTTTTATTGATAAATGTGCGCATTTAAAATAAAATAAAATGTGAACTCAGGCTTAAAAATTAAAGGGTAAAAGATTCTTCGTGCAAAAAGAGAAATATTTTAACGATCTCTATTTTTGTATTTCTGTATTTTCATCCACTAAAACGTATTTATATCAGATAAAAATAATATTTTAAGTAATAGATATATAATATCGTTTTATACACTATATGTATAAGAGAATGAAATAAAAATCTTTTATTATATCAGGTATATAATACATTCGAATCCAGGACTTCCTTTTATCGATATAAAAAAAGCACGTATAGAGTGAATAATTAAACATTGTGAAAGCAACATCCTGTGATTTCAGTGAGACAATAAAATTTTAAATAGATACATATTCATAATGTTTGGTTATTCACTCTATACGTTTCTTTTATATCGACAAAAGGGAATCTGGAATCGAAGCTTGATCAGTCATTGTACGAAAAGGTGTCGAGATCCCTAATATACATATAATGGCGTGAACAAATTTAAATTAAACCACTAGGGTGTTTATCGGTGAACCCGAACGAACGAAACGGTCGAACGGTTACCGCGTTAGTTCACCTGATTTGGAGGCTTAATGAGCCCGTTGACACTTTGATGCAGGGCGTACCGCGTGTCGCCAGGGAATTGCCAGCTCAATAATTCAGAGCCGGCCGTAATGGAACTTGTCCGCGGAACTCGATCTATCATAGGAAATTGCACGGAGCCCTTTTACCGGCGCTCATAAGAAACATACATATTAGAGAAATAACGGCCAGCTCGCTCGCCTCGCTTGCTCGTAACCCGCTCGTCTGTCGTTTCGCCTTCCGAGAATTGATTAGATCCCGGAAATCAAACGAACAAACGTGTGGGTGCAATCCCGCGCGCGCAGACTCGTCTTTGCGAGTGTGAGTATATGCGTGTGCTCACACGAAGGACGGCATTCTCTCTGCGGGAAATGTAATATCGGTGAAAAAATGCAATAATATTACTGACACACGCAATATAACACCCAAATTATAACACACATAGTTTGAATATATCTAATTCTGCCCAAAGTCTATTGAAATAATTATAAGATAGAGATAATCATTCAGAAGTCATTTTAAGAAAAATTATAACGATGCCATTCAATAGATATTTGACGACAATTTTGTTGTGATAAACTCTTAACTAATAATAATTTTTAAGTGATTTATTAGTCAAAACCATTTAAAAATTAACATGTCAAAAATTCATCCCAAAATCATCGTTAAAATTATATCAAATGATATCATACGACATATTTTTGCTCAAATTCTACCTGATGTCATCTTGATCTTATTATAATGTTATGTTTTACCTCTATGTTAGTTTCTACGAAATCTCTATTTCCAGATATTCAGATCATTCGAGAATGACGCATTTTGAAAAAATCTTTTTATAGCTTTTTGCTACAAGAAAATCGAATCGGAATTGACGAAAGCGTCCGCATGTGAAAAGACGTGGAACGAAGCCGGAGCGCCTTTCTGTAGCGCGCTCCATCTCGACCGAAGCCGAAGTCGACCAGACTTTAGCGACGCAGCTCTCCGCCCGTCGACAGCGCGAAATGCCTCGGCATCAAAAGCAAAGCTCAGAGGCAATCATGAGCTTTCGAATGCAAAACAGCAGCTTTCGCCTAGCGGCACTCGGCACTTTTACATTTAAATGTAAACTTGCTGAGTGCGCGCCGCAGAGCCGCCTCGCCGTATCCTCCTTCCCCTTCTGGGGCAGCTTCCAACCCCTTTCCGCTCTCTCCTATCACCCTTCCTCCATTCTCTCTCTCTCGCTTTCTCTATCCTCCTCCCTGCCGAGGACGTAGGCGATATGGCGGAGGTGCCTGGATTTAATATTTTACACCTCAAATGTTCGGCGCGCGCGCGAGAAATGCAAAACAGCCCGACAGCCACCCTTCTAGTACCTTTCCCCCGCGTTCTCGTTCCCATCCTCGGCATAGCCATCCACAACGACTCCCCCTTTCAACACGGATTGGATTTAAAACGCGCTAATTTGTCGAGCACGACACGACCCACGCTTACAGACTCTTACGTGTGGCCCGCGTGGGTTTCGCGCGCGCTACACGAACGCATGTATATACACAATATATACATATATATGCGCGCAGCGCGACGCAGGTGTGTGCATGGGCCACAGTGGGCCGCATCTAAATTTAAAATCTGCTTTGCATAATGCCCGACCCCGTCGCTGCGCCCGTCGTCGACCCCGGGACCGCCTAATTGCGGGCTCGTTCGAGCCTCGTGTCCCTTCGACACCTACGGCGGCAGTCGTTCCCGAAAAACCGGCTCCTTCCGCCTCTGTCCCCGGCTGTCTGCTCACTTCCGTCGCTTTGAATCGCCGGATGAGATAACGTCAGTGTCTTTCTATCTTTCGACGGTATATGATCGATACATGCCCCTCTGCGAGGCGAAAACTCGAACGTTAAATGATCGATGCCTGCTTACTTAACATCTAGATTCTTGTGAATTTCAAGGTGTTAAGAATAAAAAATCATTAAGAATAAGAGCCATAGCAAACTGGAGAACGTAAGATGTAAGCAGTTAAGTCAAATATAAAGACCATAAGGTAATAATGTAAGCAAATGTTAAAATATTGATTTGCTTATTGCTTACATTTTACTGCTTGCGTTTTTATGTGTCATAGTTTTTATGTTTCATTGAGGTTGATACACGTGAAGTAAGTAGCATAGTGCAGTCATAGACGTAATAAGAGCTGCGACACAGAAAAACGTAAGTAGCAAGCGAATTGGCCAATCATAGTGGAAAACGTAAGGCAATAATGTAAGCAGTAGCAAATCAAACATGTTGATTTGCTTACTGATTATGTCTTACTGCTTTTTCTATGTGTGCTATGGCCTTAAGAATAGACATTTGTGTAAATTATCAGTATTGATTTAGAAAATATGTGGTAAAGCATTGAGTTGAAGAGAAATACTGATATGATTCAACATCGCGTTTTTTTCTACTCCAAGTGCATCACAGATATTTAATTGTGAGATTAGAGAATGCGCAATCTATTCTTTTATATCTATGAGCAACTGCATTGATATTTTCCTTACTACTCTTTGTAAGCGAGATTTGATTGCGAGCGAGGTTTGTCTAACAAAAACTATAAAATAGAATTATAATTTATTAATTGTTAATAAATTTTAATATCGTTACTGTCTTGAATTGTTACTTATGATACAATGCATAATGGAAAGCATTTTATTGCGTCTCAAGAAGAACAATTAGATTATTGTCGGCATCGATTGGAATAAATGAGAATATGTTAGAAGTGTTTCAATAACAGTGTTTACATCAAATTATTGCCAAACATTTCTAGCAATGCTCTCATTGCGATTCAATTCGCACGCACGCGTACTTGAACGATCGCGTGAAAGCCTGGTAGCGATTTTTACGCTAATTTCCAGCATAGCATCGCGCGTAATGGCAATGCGCCATTGAATGGTAATTAAAATTGCCGCTGAATATTCAGAGCGACCGCTTTAAAGGTGAATTTGCCGTCGGACACGGTACGCCGCCCCATAATTTACATCCATATAAGTGCGTCATTGGCGCGCGATATTGCGCGGCCAATTGCCAACAATTACCAATTACCAATTACGTAGCGCGGTAACGAGGCGGAGCGCGTGCAATTGCTCAAACCGCTGCAAACCGACGTACGTGCGAGAACGTCGATGCCTCCTTGCTCTTCGAGGCCGGAAGTCGATCGAAGGAAACTCATTTCGAACAGTTCTTTCCTGGCGGTGGATAACGATTGCGGCAATTTAGTCCGACGTTGCAACGCAATCTAAACTGATACATCGAGTACGTATTATACGCCGATACTTCGTACAGATCAAGATACAGTATTTCCCCGTAATTGAACACAAAGAAACAAGTTGTTTCTCCTTTACGGAATAGCGTAGCGTATCATTTTCAAGTGATTACGACGAATTGAAGCCAAATATTTGCTTCTACATTTATCCGAGATTTTATGAACAGTAGAATATAAGCTATTTGATTTCAATTTTTTCAAGTAATTGACGCTTTTTATCTCCTTGGATGCTGAGATCTAACTTTATTCATATAAATAATTGATAATTTTACTATGCAGTTTTAGTAACTTTAATATTATTGACAGAGTGTTGACATTATCTGAAGATTAATATTGATTACAATAAACTACTTTGATCCAATAAACTACCGTTATTATCAAATCATTGCAAGCTTTTCCATGTCGATTGTCATATAAAATAGAATTGTTAATGCTTGGAAAAATTTCAATATACTAAATATATACTCTAAAATTGAACAAAAGCATTTAAAAATAATATTTGTTTTGTTATGCTTTAATTTATCGTTTGGTTCTTAATTAAAAGAAATTTTATTAATTATGATTTTTTCTTATTAATTTCATTTTTATTATATTTTTCATTGATAAATAAAATTTAAAAAATTTAATAAATAATAATGCATCTTATATATAACTATTTGTTCTTTTTCGGATTTACAAGAGAAGCAATCTTATTATAATTTAAAAGCTTTAAAGGCTTAACTTGATATATGGAGAGTTTATAAACTGGTGATACAACTGGGAAGAGAGTGATTCTAAAACATGAAAGAATAAATACAAAACATAGAAGAAATTTTTTTCATATAAGATTTTGTTTTCATGAAAATCAATTATATCTTTAAATATTCGCTTGATATGGATTTAATTCATAAATTAAAGCATGAGAACACGTTAGAAAACATTCATAAAAATTTACTTTGAACAACAAAATTGCGTATTTTTTTGGTATAATAGGTGTGATATAATAGTTATATCGATATAATATTATATGGTATAATAGATAGACAATATTTTCAACAATTTATAAAGTAATAAAATTTATCATGCGTAAATATCCTGTTTTTATTATGTATTCTCGATTATTCAGTACAATACAAACATAAACATGAGACACTATATAAATCTGAGATATAATAGTCTATAACAAGGTCCGATAAATCGAAACATAGGTTACGATCCACTTGATGCTACAAATATTTTGAAGTATTCTTTAGTCTATCAGCAAAATTCTTTTTTCTGATTAATCAACCAAATGCTTTGAAGCATTTGTAGCACTCAGTGGACCGCATCTATAATTAAATGCACCGGTACTCAGTGAATATTTAAAATCGATTTTATCGAAAACAAAGCTTCATATAAAAAATTTTATTCTCCTTTTCCGATTTATTTTTTATGTAGGATTTAGAATCATCTTCTTTCTGGTTGCATCACTAATTCACAAACACTGTGTATTTTTATTTTAAAAATAATTTATTAAATAAATAGAAAAATTATAATCAAAAGGAGGCTATAAATCGATTACCTAATAATTGAATCAAATTATATAAATTATATAATATGTATAATTGTGTACATGCATGAATAAACTCAATAGGTGTCAACTAGACACTTCTAGAGACTTCTTTTTGTAGTATACAATAATAAATAAATATATACATTTTAACAATATTATTATTTTTGCACACGCCTGTAACATTTTCATCCCTTTATGGGGGTCGCGCACCCGGATGTGATCATTGTACCCCACTGTCCGAGGAAAAGTTCGTCACGGTGGTCACGACCGAGGTCGTTCCGCGATATGTGCTTAATGTACTATTAAACGCAGCCATTGTGTCGACGACTGTCCATCGCGCTCACAAATTTACTTCCGCCGCACCCCCATTTCGTGTAGGTCCGTCCTTACGGCCTTCAAGGACGAAAATAAAGAAAACGAGCACGTGCCATCTTCATTCCAACGAAGAAGATATATACTAAGATTCTCCCCGCCCCCTATTCACCAAACCTTTGGCCATCAGTCGCGTTTTCGAATTTCTATTATATGTTCGGGGGAACAGGGAAAAAATCGTATATCTCGCGAGACAGAAGCAGCATTCATATGCTAAGGCATTTGGCCGAAATCCCCGGACGATCCTTGCAGAACGAACTTTCCGACATAGAATTTGCGCAATTTTATTTCACTTTCCGTAAAGTAAAATTTTCTCTATACTTTTTTTGCGAAGTTTATTTATGGACTATTTTTTTTACATTTATCGACATTAAATGTCGGGTTTGTATTTTTGTATTTTTAATTGTCCTTGTAATATTCACTTTTCAAGTAATGCCAAACAAATTAAAATTATGTCTATAAGTCTTTCAGATGTAATTAACACATTCTCCTTTCTTGTAGTTATGTAAACATAACGCGAGAATGATAGGAAACTTTATTAAATAGAATTAAACAAAAAAAAAGCGATAAAAGAAAATTTCTTTATCAATAATTTTAATATGCAGTCCTGATGAAAGAAATTTCAAATCAGTTTATTAGATATAGTGGATTTTTATTTATATATTTATTTATAATATGGAGTTGTATGTGTCGAAAAATTGTGCCTATTGATGAAATTACTGATAAGAGAAAAGCGAACAAATAAACAATGTTATAAAAAAAGCTAAGAATGATATCTCTTTCTCCCAAAATACAGTACGGTGATGATTGAATATATTATGTATTAAGCTCATCAATTGAAACTGTATATGGAAATTATCTGTACTATAAACAGAATGTCTTGCCAATTAAATGTTTACAAATTTTTAATTTCCTAATGATGTAGGAAATCTGACACATATATATTCTATAATAAAAAAAAAATCTATCCTCAGAAAGCTGTATAAGCCGTAATATAGCAATAGCTGATGAGATATGATTTTCATTGCAATGAAAGTCCAATATGGCGTTGCAATTTTTATTTTACCATAAGTTATTGAATCCTACAAATTTCTCAGAGTTATTCAGCAGACAATCACCGAATAAAGGCAAAGCGAAGAACGCTAATGTAGCACTGCAAATTACAGATGTAGCCGTAATTACAGAGTCGATGATGAATCGACTTTCATGAATGGGAAAAGATGAACATTGCTGAAGGAAATTGAGATTTACACACGGAAGTTTATTCAGCAAAGTTTATCCGCTGAACATAATTTTAATTATTAATTGTTTGGTACTAAATATTAACTTTTTATTATAGCAATATTAATTTTTTAACATTCTCTAGTTAATATGCTTAAGCTTAATTAATATTACATAACATTATTTTTGACAATCTACAATTTGGCTGATTGTTAATCATTTATTCCGTATCAAAATTAATCTATAACTTTTTTATTTTTATGAAATATAATTGCTTAAATTTTTTGCATATAATTACATTGCTTTCCGTGCACAATCGTAACAATCGTGGTACGAACGATTGACAGCTTTCGGTTCACTACATTAAGAATTGCGTTGTCGAAAACGCGATTCCCTCTCGTTCGACTATAAATTAGTAATCTCAGCTCAACGTTGCGAATATCAATTTAGTGGCGTGCGATGCGCGATAAAACTGAAATAAGGGAGCTGGACGGTCCGCGACGGCGCATCGAGAAGAGTGCATACCTCTTGCCACCGTTACTGGCAGTTTCCTGCGATAACCCCAGCATTATACTCATCCCCGGTGAACGGGACGGGGAATTCACAATGGTCCACAATGACTGGGCCAACATTACGAATTAGGCTCGGTTACGCGTTTATTGCCGATTCCGGTTCGGGCCAGCGGCGTCGGTGCGTCCTTCCCCGCCGACGTCGAGGCGAATCGACGGCCGGGCGTCGCGCCGCTCGACACCGACGCCACTGCCGAGACGAGAAGTATTAGCATTGGTTAGCTTTATGGGGCGTTCAGTTCCGCCGTTCTCTCTCGGTTCTGACTCCGGACTCCGTGGCCCTCACTCATTCGCGAGAGTGAGATGAAGGGAGAAGGAGACAGAGAGCCGCCACGGTGCACAGATCAATAAAATCTGTCTGTCTAGAAAAGTAATGCCAAATTGGCTCTTCGCTCTCCCAACACGTATAAATGCCACAAAGAAAGCGGAACAACGAGTGATGGCTTAATTTCGTCGATAAGACGCCGATTTCAACATGAAATTTTGGCTGCTCGTGGAATTCTGGAAATGATCATCTGGAAAAAATATTTTATTAAGAAAGGGAAGAAAGTTAAATGTATATTCTGTGTGTGTGAGAACAATCTCCTTGAATGAATAAAGAATGTGACGAAATACAAAAATATGATTAATTAAAAACAGAATAATAACATCTTGAGGATGTCTCAATAACAAAAATTAATTACTGTCGAATTTAAATAACGAATGAATATCGTGGAACATTATATGCGATTCTTACCGGGTGTTTTTTGTATAGAATTATTAGTACTCTTTTTTTCTCTGTTTCTCTTTCTTTCTTCTCATTCTCTCGTTGTGGTGACTGGCGAGAGTCCGAGAGGGTGGAAATTGGAGCGCGGTAATTATTAATCAATTTCCGTATTAATTGTTTTCTGGGCGGCGAGCTTAAGTGGTATGTTGTGTTCTGGTTCTTGGCAAGCTCTGCCCCGTAACCAGCTAAAGTGTCATGTGAGAAGATTAATTACCGTCGCGGCTACGTTTTATGTGTGTCATACGAGCGGGTACTCTCTTCTTCGGCCGCTCGATACGACTCGAAGTAGGCGAGGTCACGTAAAATCTGTTTTGAAGGAAATCACCCAGAAGGACGGTAAAGTTTTGAAGTGCAGAAATATGACTGGCTAGAAAGATTCTGGAATGGCAACTCCCGGATCAGAATTTATATCAGATATAATCAATAAATACATATTATATAATATGAATATTAATAATCTACTATGTTTAATCCATTTACGCATTTAATGCCGCTAATTGTGAATAACCTTTCAAAACGATGTTTCATTGCAATATTAAAACAAATAATTGATGTTTTGTATTGTATTTTGTATTACAATGCTACATATTTCTTTGAAACGGGCAAATACTGATTAATTATGACTTAAAATAAAGAGATATAGGATTGTAATACTTTTAGCAACTAAGCATGAATCCCATAAGACGAAGGTCTCATTAAGCTTCCTGCAGAAGGGAAATATTTCTTTAAACAGACGTGACTCGCTGATCGTACTCAACAACCGTCCGGTTCCCTTCGTTGCGCGGGGAATGAATAAAAAAGGGGTACATGAAAATAAAAGAGATCCGCGGGAATGAGATTTCGCCAGTACTCCCGTTCCCGAGCCACGAAAGAGCCAAGTTAGTTTTATTTTACAATCCATCGGCTGCAGCGACACGCAGGGGTGGTATCCCGGTCCTTCATCGGTAGCGCAGTCGAAGAATAAGAGAAAAAGGGAGAGCGAAAGGGAAACGGGAAGAGCGAAAGAGAGACAGAGAAAGAGAGACGGAGGAATTCTTCAGGACGGTTGGACGGGCATCGCGACGGGGGTGGAACGGCTGTCAACTAGTGTTTTAAAAGTTTGCGACAGCCTACAAATTGACTCGCTCAGTTCTTTTTAAAAGCAGCGGCAACCAACCACGTCGCGCAACCCGCTTTCTGTCTGTCCTCGACGCCAAGACCGTGTCGACGACTGAAAAATCCAGAAGTATTACTCCTTGTCACGAGGGAAAGATAATTTAACAAAATATTGAACAGATCGTTTAACAAAAACATTTGTTATTTTTTTTTTCGTCTTATTTTAACGGATATATTACTTGTTTTAGATTACTTCATTCAGCAACAGAAAATTAATTTAATTTGATAAGTTGTGTTATTTATAAAAAAAAATATTTATTCCTAATAATTTTCTGGAAATGAAATTATAAATAGAAATAGAAATTTCTTTTATTAACAGTTTATAACTGAATATAATAGTAGATGTTAACAAAGTCTCACATGTATATGAATGTTTCAGTTAAAATTAATCAAGACTTAACAAAACATTTATCTATTTCTAGAGATAGAAATAAAAAAGAGTAACTTATCAAACAAAATTTTAAATCATCTCACATTTACTTTTGAAATGATATGAAATTGAATAATATAAAGATTGCTCCTTACTTCTTTCCAATATATACATACAAGTATAATAACAAATAGATAGTTATATGTGCTATTATTAGAATATATTTTCTTGAAAACATAATAGATATGTTATATGAAATCGATACGACAAAATATCTCCAATAAATTGTATCGAAAGCTTTTCTCTATCATCTATTGTACATTTGATCACCATTCTCAAGAGTATTGCGAAAAGTTGTGGCCATTCTCGGACAAATCGACTTCTATCTAAAGAGACGGTCGATCCTGTATTGCGAATATGCTTGCGTGCAATTCGAATCCAGGAAGTTTAAAAGTATTTCGACGTAAAACGCGGCCATTTCTCATATTTTCTATGCAAGCACGCTCCGCCGGGGGCGCATTTGATACACTCTATTAGTTGCATCTCCCGACTGATTTATGAAGTTACTCTCCGCATTATTATACATTTCCCCCGTTTCGAAACTGGGATTTACTGCAGCGAAGTTTAGTGGCTCGCGTATATTCCATTAGGCAAGGAAGATCAATAGATGTTCTGCCGGCTTAACATCTAAATTCTTAGAAATTTCGTATATAGCGTACGAATAAAAACATTAAAGAAATATAAATATAATATAATACGAATAAATATCTTAGACAAATCATATATTTTTGGATCAAATATTTTTACATATCTTATTTGAAATTTATATATTGTTTCGGACACGTTTAATTAAATTTACTTTCATTTAATATGTCCTTATTAAAATTTTATATTTTTTTTCGTGCGCGCGTGATAATTAGTCATTACGTTTTATGTAAATATTAATTATCACGATTAGTTACTAACAGGACCAAATATTTTATACATCAATCAATTGCTAAAATAAATACCAAAGCAAAAATTATATTAATAAAATAATATAATCCTATGAAAATCTTAGAGACAAAAATTTTTACGCAGTTAAACATAAGAGATGTGTTTATAAGTAGGTATTTATTTATATTATAAAATTAATTGGTTTTCATATTTAGTAAATAAATACATTATGTATAGAGCGCGTCTTAAACGACTCTTAGACGATCAATGTTATTACACAATATTTGATATTGTACAATATTATTGATTGTTTAGAAGCTGAACTTCTAGACAGTTTGTTTTAAATTGTTTAAAAAGAGCATCGATAATATTGTATAAAATAGTTGTACTATAACATTGAGCGTCTAGGTTTTATAAGTTATAATAATAATGAAGTATTAAGAAACTTCTCAGTCTTCTTCTCATATAGTTCTGTAAATATCATCCTCAATCCTATAAGTTCTGGCAAGTTTATCTCAGGCAAGTCTAGCTATCAGGATACCCAGACAACACATAAGATATCTTGAAGACGCCAAAAATGTCTCACATCTCTCTTTTAGATTCTTTGTGTTGTCTGGGTAGTTTTGGGATTGTTTATGCTTCTTCATGGACTTCCTTCTATATAGGCAGAATCGTCGACGGATGCGATTGTTCAAACATTGAAAAATTTTGCGAGAGGAAGGACGGTGATTTCGGATTGCTATTCGTGGACGTTGATACAATATTTAACATGAACGATTCACAATTTGCATCTCTACCTTGCTCGTTGTACCATTGATTTCGGGCTGCTTCCACGACCATCCAGAAATACACGCTCAACACTGTAATTATTGTCAATCATCTTTATACAAAATAGGCCATATTTTTTTTAATTTAATAAAATCAATTTATCTTTACGACAGGTTTAGTAACAGATCATTAAACATCATTCGGAAGGCTAGATGGATAAATATTTCTTTCATTTTTAAATACTTTTGTTAAGATTTCTTTTAGAGTAAAGTTGCTTTGATAGTGATTCATAAAAACATATCTTTTCGATCTATTTATATTATCAAATAATTTTCAAACTTTTATTTTAAGAACAAATTAGATTAATAGCGTTAGTTTGTGTTTAATCAATAGACTTCACAAATTCGGGCATACAGGTATATGTATTCAGAATTCAGTTATCAGAATACAATATTTACATTAAATCATAAAAAAAGGTTAGAGTACTTACCCAAATAGAGACTGCATATTGTAGTATACCAAAAATATAAAGCAGTTCGTTGATCATATATCATATGATTGCATAGCGACACAGCCTGATCTATTACGCTACCCATTTGTAAATACATCCAAGGCATAACGGCTATATGTCTCTTCTGTGAACGTACGCGGAAGTTAGCGTGATCGTTAGCGAGTTGAGACAAGGCTGTTACGTGCTCAAAATACATCTCGCGGATAAAGAATGTTTGACGAATTTGTATTCGATCGGCGATATCGCTACGACCTTTATCGTAAGAAAACAATGAAAATCATATACTTCGCTTACGAACAGAATATTGTAAAAAAAATTCTGTACTTTGCTACTAAATATTTTGCGAAGAAAGAAATTAAAAAGTTTGTAAAATTTCTCGGAATACTTATCGGAATTTAATAATTTCCAAAATTAACTTAGACATAAATAAATTCAAAATTAACATAAAGACAAAAAATAAAATATATTGCAAAGTTATCTCACAAATTAGTTGAATAATCTTCCTTCGTGTAATCATAAATTAAACAGTTTTGATATAACTTAAAATCGATTAGTTTGTGAGCAGAAAAAACTACTTAATTTTTTTTTGAACACTCACCGATAACGATCCTATAATAAGAAATATGCTCGCTGACAGAAACAAGATGGCATATATGAGAAAACATATCAAGGCACTTTCCGCTAAAATGTACAACGTTGTGTTATTCTGTACGTTTGTGGAAGCAATTCGCGTATTTAATAATAAGCATGTCAAGTCTTACCTTTTTTCTTCCCCACTGCGTACTTCTGTATTGCTTGCATCCAATTTAATCCTAGTATAGCCCAAGTCTTAACAAATTCGAAAAAATCATCATCGCTGTCTCTTGAAAAAAACTTGCTTACCAACACGTTTATTAATAAAATCGAAATGGACTGAAAAAAGAATAAATACAAAAGTTGAATGATTTACAAATAAATATAAAAATATATCTATTAATATAACGATTGATATAAATTTTCAAAACGGCATATCTTTGTAAAAAAATATTTGGACAATTGTTTAGGAATTACTCTTGTATTATCGTATTTTACTTATTTTTTAATAAAATAATTGGTTTAATAAAAGTTGGTTGAATAAAAGTATCTCTAACATAAAAGTAATACAAGAAATTTCCCTTAAAATACATCTAAACTCCAAACTTAAAATGACGTATGATTAATTAATTTGATTTTGAATTCAATAATAATCATCCATTATATTGGCTGCCTCGGCACCGAAAACATTATGTGCGTGCTTACACCAAAGGAGACTGAAGCAGGTTTTATATTCCATATTAGATATTCTTGATGTGTAATTATTATAACAATATGATAATTATTGTAAACATTTTTCGATATCACATTTCTTTTCTTCGATACGATTCGATATTAGAATTTAATTGTAAGTAATACATGAATTAGACAACGCCGCTGTACTATACGAATGTATGAAAAGATTACGGAATAGAATACATAAAATCTTGAACTTACCATCGTATACGCTCCGATCATCCTCGTCGCGAACGATACGCCGATATAACATATCATGACGAAAAAATCATTCGTGTGATCGCTTTGCCTCGCGGATACAAAATGAAGCCGGATCTTACGGCGCGGGCGTCACTTTTCGTGTTACCTTGTCAGACAACACTTGCACGTTGTAAAAAGTGTAAACACACATAGACGGAGGTAAATACATTTAAAGCGACAATCTCCAAAATTAATCTTGCTCACGGTTGTACCGCGCGAGCGAGACTCCCGTAACAATTGTCGTACCTGTTATAATTAACAGGAATAATTAACGTTGTTTCGTCAGTCGAATAATGTGACGATTGTCAGACAAGAGCCTGATTTAAGCAGGCGTCACGGAGAACAGAATCGTTAGAATCGTTCCGTATTGTTCGACTGTTATAGCAATATTGTTGTCTTAGCTATTACAAACTGGAAGAAACGTATTATTGGTACACCATTGTAATCATGATAATCAAACACGTCAGCGTTTTGTCATGTGTTTCTCAATAGAATCATCCCAAAAAAACTGCAAAGAATTTATCCAAAGGAAATTATACTTAGAAATTATATTAAAGTACACTTTATCAAAATGTTAGTTTCGATTGTGTATATGTACGCATGCGTGCACTTCGTTTTCAGTTATAAAAATTAAATTTTGACTAATCGTTTTAATTATATTATAAAAATTCTATGTATATTTAGAAGAAAAATATTGAAGTCTGAAAGTTACATGATTTTTATTTCCAGAAAAAATATGAAAACGTACATTGTATGTATAAATTACTTTAATAATAAACTTTAGTCTGAAAAATATGTAAATTAATAGTAAATTTACACGTTTATACTTACTTCAAATTAAATTTATATACATTTATTTAAAAATAAAAATCTCATAAATTTAATTAATATAAATAATCTCATAAATTTAAATAATATTTTTCATATATATAATTCATTTATATGTATATATACTCTCCATATATACATAAAAAAAAGATACAAATATGAAAATATACACTGTATGATATATTGTATGTATGTATGTATGTATATTAAAAGAGTATATATACATGTACTGAGAGTATATATACATATACTGTGTAATATGTGATATATGTAATATATATTTATATATTATATGTATATTGACACATTACACATAACTTTTATTTTAAAAAATAATACATAATTATTTTATAAAATAATATAATATATTCTGTATTAAGCATAATCGTATGTTGTGCAGTTCCACAAAATACAAATGTATATTAATTATATATTAATATAGTGTTATACAATTAATGTCAATTTTGATAAAAGAAATATATATATATGAAATATATATAATATAAGAATTTCTCATACAAACACTATTATAGCTCGGAAACACTGGGTCTGTTCTTTTTAGTTAAACTTCTTGCACGGTTCATCTTTTCTCTTTTTCTCTCCAACGTGAAGAGAAAAGGAAGAAAGATGAGTCGTGCAAGAGTTTTAACTAAAAAGAACAGACCTACTATAATCTCTGCTCCGCTTTGAGATACGCGCATGCGCCAGCATTCACGCAGTTCGCCACATGTCTTTTTACGGCGTGGTAGATGTTCTTACTTTACGCATACTTTATTTTTCCACACTTATATACCTAAGAAAAAAGTGATTTGTGATAAACAAACGTAATAATGACAACTCAAGACATGGATATTTGTTTAAATGTAACGGCGGGTCCAGCTGTTACAAAGAAAAAGGTAGGTACTTGGTTATAGTTAGATTATAGGTTAGGAAAAGTCTATAAACACTGCATATGTGCAAAGAATTTGCACAGATTTTATTCGATTTTTTGCGTGTAGAAAACTGAAAATATAAGAAAGAAATTGATGCATAACGTAAAATAAATGTTTATATTTAGAATAAACTGAGAAGAACCAAATCTTTCAAAACCTCAATTAAAAAGTTAAAGAATCAGTCTTTCCATAAAGATGCAGTACTAAATAGCAAAGAATCAAGAAAAATCACGGATATGCAGGAAACAGGGTACAAGAAAAGAATAAAACAGAAGTCATTATCAGCTATCTTTGCTAAAAAGTTAAAAGAAGCAAACTCTGTCTGTCGAAACATACTGCATCCTCAAATTCTATCTCAAGATAAAGACCTAACTGCAAAGCCAAAAAGAATTGAACAGTCTAATGTAATAAGCAAAAAGAATGTGAAATCTGATAAGATTTCTTCTACTGTGAACTTTAATTCCATAAATGAATCAACTGTGTCTTTTACAAATGCAATAAAAGAACATATTGATAGAACATCGAAAAAGAGAGATAAATCAAAGATTGAAAATCAATCAAAGATCAATCAATCAAATCAATCATTTTCCACTATATTTTCGAGTCAATTAAAAAATCAGAATGAAACAGATTTATTAAATTTGACTAAAAAACATAACATTCCTAAAAATAATTTTAAATTAGACAAGACATGTAAAGTAATTAATGAATCACCAGTTTTACAATCTGATAAGATTCCTTCTATTGCAAACTTTGATTCCACAAATGAATCAATTGTATCTTTTACAAAAACAACAAAAGAAAATGTTGGTAGAACATTGTTAGCAAAAAAGAGAGATGATTCAAAAAGTGAATCGAAAAAATCACTTTCTAATATATTTTCAAATCAATTGAAAAATCAAAATGAATTAGATGCTCCAAATTTAATACAAAAACATGGCATTTTTGAAAATAATTTTAAATCAAATAAAAAATATAAAGTAACTAAAGAATCACCTGTTTTAAAAAATACAAAAGAGACAAATATCTTGAATAAAGAGAAAGAAAAAAGAAGTAAAAAGAAAATTGTAAATAACAACAAAGAATCAGACGAAAATCTAAAATTAATGCACAGAGCTAGTGGAAAAATGTCTTCTTTATTTGGTAATAATCCCGACATACCAACCATAGGCCAGCGATTTGTAAAACCTGTAAATGAACCAGTTTTTACAGAGATTACTTTCGCAGATCTCAATATTCATCCATATATGGTTAGTATTTACGATAGCTAACATTTGCAAGGAAAATATTTGCAACAAAATAACAATTTATAATTCTTTTCACAGATATCAAATTTAAAGCAAAATATGGGTATAACTAAAATGACAACTGTTCAACAAAAAGCGATCCCTCAAATATTCTCAAATAAGGATGTTTTAATAAGATCTCAGACAGGATCTGGAAAAACATTAGCGTATGCTTTACCCATTGTTGAATTGTTACATAAAATTAGACCTGAACTTAATAGAAATAGTGGTTTATTGGCTCTTGTAGTTGTTCCAACAAGAGAATTGGCCTTGCAAACGTACGAGTGCTTTATAAAATTGATTAAAGTAAGTTAGATGAATAAATTTTGCATACATTAGCATTTATTAGACATATCAAAATTACATTTTTAATAATTTTAGCCTTTTACGTGGATCGTACCAGGTTACATAATTGGCGGGGAAAAGAGAAAAGCCGAAAAAGCTCGGTTACGTAAAGGATGTAATATATTAATATCTACTCCTGGTAGATTATTAGATCACATAAAACACACAAAAGCGTTGAGATTAAATGATGTTAGATATTTCGTGTTAGATGAAGCTGACAGAATGCTTGATATGGGATACGAAATGGATATTTCTAGGTAGGTTTCATATTTTTTTTATTTTGCAAAAGGACAGCATATTAATTTTGTATGTAAATTAATGCAAGTGTTATTTAATATGTTAATAATAAGAAAGTATAAATAATAATGTTAATATAATTATAATGTTTAAACAGTTATAATAATACGTTTTTTTGTGATTTAGGATAGTAAGTGCTTTGAAAGTATCATGTTCTAATGAATACGAAAAAGAATACGACGCTATGAAAATATTTAGACAAAATAGTAAGAAGATATTTACAGATGAAGAAATTAAAGAAACTTTAAAGAAAGATGATATGAAGTTCGAAACAGAAGAAAATAATACTGATAGTAATAAAAAAAAACAAATATATCATTCAAGTGACGATGGCGATAGCGATTATGCCGCTAATAGTATTGTATTATCAAAAAAAAAGAACAAAGATACAAAATATTCCGGTATAAATAAAAAATCTGATTCGATAGTAGAAAATATTCAAAACATCAAGCAAGATTATGAAAATCAATTGAATAGGCAAACAATTTTATTGTCTGCGACTTTGACACAAGCTGTTGAAAAATTAGCGGGTCTCACGATGCATGATCCAATCTTCGTAGACGCAGCTAAAGAAAATTTAGAAGTGAGCGGGGGAGATATTAGCGCGATTAATGAAGACCTAATAGTTCCGCAAAGTGTAATTCAGAGTTACGTAGTTACTCCGCCCAAATTAAGAATGGTCACTTTAAGCGCTTACATCGCCGGGAGATGTCAGGTAAGAAAATCTCCATGTTATCAATAATATATTGCATTATTGCATTGATTTACGATTAGTGGACAAGTAGCATTTTCCATTTTTTTTCTATAGACTCCTGGACAGCATAAAATACTGATTTTTATGGCTACACAAGATATGGTAGATTATCATATCGAAATTTTGTCTTCTATTCTTACGAAACCAATAGATGATGATGACGAAGACTCCGATCCGCTGGTTGATGTAGAATTCTTTAAACTACACGGTAATATGACACAGAAGGAAAGGACAGAAGTCTTCAAAACTTTTAGTCAAGCGAAAAGTGGAGTACTATTGTGCACAGTAAGTCATACGTTTTATCGATAATAGCATAAAATACTCGAAATGTTTACGAATATATTGTGGACGTTAAGTTTTTATTCTTTTGCACATTATAAATATTTAAATTTCTTTATTTATTTACTCTTAAATATACATTGCACGTCATAAGATGTTTTACTTGGAGCCAATATATATATATATATATATTTTTTTTTTTTAAATTAATTATATAAATAAAAATAAAAGCGTATAAGAGAGATGGGAGCGTTGAAAAATTAAGAGAGAATAGCGACGAAAGAATAACAACGAAAGAAAAGCCAAGAATATCTGTCGGCACTCCCTGAGCTGTAAATTACTTCGTGGCTTATTCTTTCAAGAGGGAATTTAATACCTCTGGACCCACGCTGTGTTCGGAGGTTAAAAATTATGCAGACGCATGAAACCTTCGTAATAAGTATAATTACGATCATTTGTCTGTTCTCCGTATTGATGCTTTCTTTACTTCACAGAGCAATTGTTTATAAAAGTCAATTGCAAATTTTGCAATAACAATTTTTTTCTATTATTTTTTTTGTTAATTATTAATAATTACTAATCTCCTGTGAGACCCAAATCGCAAGACTCCAATAAAATCTTTAATGGGAAGATATTTCTTATTCGAATCGAATAGTAAAATATTTACGCAAAATATTTACCTATTTGTGATAGATCACAGAAGTGCTTGTTCCACTAATTGCATTCTGCGAACAGCATAATTAATCATGACGCGATAATGTTTGCGAAGTAACGGATAACTTTCTTTCTCCCCGCTGCTAATTACATTCGTATTACATTGGTCGAATTAATTTGATGTCGAATAACAGAGCAACTTTCTGATTCACATTGAACTCTCGGTGACTGCTTTAACTGCCGTAATTACCGGTGAAAGCGATTGATTTCGTCATTAGACGCGGGGATAGACTGTCGAAAATAAAACGACACAGCGGGTCTCATTTCTTCATCGACCAATTTAGATTTTAACATGAAATACTGTTATGGCACTTTCACGTGTCTGAAAGAATCGCAGATATCGGAAGAACGCGTGCAAAAGAAAGAAAAAAAAATTAAATCGCGGCAGGCTTTGCAAATTATAAACTTCACGATCGGCGTCACGCAAACGAATGACAACTTACGCATCGTGAAAATTAATTCTTTTCCATCAGGCGATTTCTTTCTTGTGAAGTCGATGTCCGAAAATTTCGAAGTCTCGCCGCGAGTTCTCGTTAAGCTCTATACTATAGGATTAATTAACGACCCATTCTTTCGAATTGCGCGTATCACAAATCGCCCTGTAAAGAAAAACAAGATCAAAATACAGAATTGATTCTGAATATAACGGACATTCATTCGTTACACTTTATAGCTTTCTTTTCTCACAGTTTTATTCACTCTGGGATTTCGCATATGCCATAATTTCTCTGACAAAACAAACTTTGAATAAAGAAATTACTCGTGTGAATATACTTACTGTGATGAAGCGAGGCAATTAATATATAGAAAAACTAAAATTATGATCGAATATATTTTTGTATTTCTTTAGAAGCATGCAAATATATGATATTACCTCATTAAAAATTCTCAATATTTTTTATGGCAATATAAACATTGATCAATTTATATATCTCTAATGTTTTAATTATTCTAGTAAGAAGCTAATTTTCTTAAATTATGTTATAATATTTATTATATTTATATTATTTTTTACATATTTTTTTAAATTGCATTATGTTAATATAGATAAAAAATAATCATTAATTCATGATTCTTGATTATAAAGTATAAGGAATATTTATATATTTTATTTTTATATTTCATGTTTCTATAAAGATAATCCTGTAAGATCATTTTTAATTTTAACATTTTGAAAAACCGAATTTAATCAATTCTAAATTTACAACATTTACTTTTGTCGATTTTAAATATTTAATTGCATTTAATTGCATTTAATCTTAAAAACAAGTAGATTTATCATTTATTAAAATATAAAAAATCAAAAATATTAAAAATACGTGAATAATTACTCTACTAAGAGCATACCACGAGTTTACTTGTTATTAAACCGATGAATCCCAGTTGCGCGAACATATTGACATAATTGCTAACGTTGGAGCAAGCACAAGAGAGAAAAGGAAGAAAATGGTATAATTTATTGTGTACTTAGAGAGACATCGGGCATATTTAACTCCTTAATGTTGATCTACGGAATGTGCGATGGCAACCGCCCACGTTTTACGGCGTCGCTACTACGTAGGTTTTACGGCCGCGTTATTAATTTCCACGTTGAAAAGCCACGAGGATACCCGCGGCCAGAATATTCCGCGGCTCTCAGCGGTGGTGGATCCGGATTCACGATGTGATCTATGGCCCAAGTGAGATGTTTTGAGCGGGCGATCCGTTCTCGATCCCGCGGCCCACGATCCCCGGTCCCTTTCTTAAACGATCGTTTGTCTTAATCGCCGCCATCGATCGCTCTTCAGCGTGCCGCTCTCTTTACGTGTGTTGAAACCGGTGGCAGGTATCGTACGCTTGTAGCGTTTTAATGTGCCAAATGCAGTTGCTATGTTTATGAGTGCTGTACATAACGTAAATATGAGTGCTAACGTAATTATAGACTTACGTTAAATTTTAGAGAAATATTTCTTTGGCAAAATCAACTGTAACTGATAACTTAAACCATGATAATATCATTAATTAGTTAATGTTAAACATTAAAAGCTCGACTAATTTTTATTTTTTTTTTTATGCATAATAGACATTCTGGAGCTATTCGTGAAAATTATGTAGGTAAATTATTAATGTGTTTTTGTAACACTTTTCAGTTTTGCGCAAAAAAGAGGAAAATATTAGTAAAATATTTAACAATTTAACAATTTAATTATATAAATGTAGATTTAAAAATAATTTTATTTAGATAATCAAAATAATTATAGGATGCTCAAACTAGTTGCTGGAATATTAAAACTTGTAGCATCAACTCTTCATTTTACAGTTACGTATTGATTATCTCATAAAATTATTTTCAGATCTATGTTATAAGTTGAATTTTCAGATATTTCAACAACCATTCTTTCTCCATGTACAAACGTTATATAAAATTCTAATATTACAGATATCAATTTTTCCTTTTGTTCAGTTTTCTCTTTTCTCATTGATATTTTTAATCGCACGAAATAAATAGAAATTGTTTTATCGATATTCATCAAGCGATAAAATGTAACGGAATCAAGGGGCGAGCTCAAGAGATTCGGTCCGATCGACATTTATTTCGATTGGTTGGGGGTTCTTTTCTCGTACTCCTTCACGCTGGCGCCCGGATCGCGCCGTCGTCGACGTATGTTGAATTAATAGCAGGAAAAGATGTAATAAGAATACACGGATGTACGTCCGTATCGTGCCGCGAAAGAATTCCGGGGTGCCACGACGCCCCCTACTGATGGTCTGGGATTAGTCCTCGGGGCCCGTCAAGCGGAGAGGCCCGGTGAGGCTTTCGCCGCGGTAAATCATCGACTAGCCGAACGTCGAAATCAGGGCCGTGCTCAAACGTTCGCCGTTGGGGTCTCGCAGCGGGCGCTCTCTGCCAGCCGTGTGCATTCACGTCGCCACAAAACGAGAAATCGCCGCGGTTTGTAAGACATTTGTACCAGCAGGTCGCAGACTCGCCGTTGCCACTCTTGTTCGTGGAACGAGCCACTTCTCGTAGAGTCGGAGAGCGATAACTACCGAGAACATTGTCCCGGACAAATTACAGGGAAATGACAAGGTTCTGGTTCTCATCCGAATTGTTCAATATCACGTTCAAGGTGCTTTGTACTTCGATCTAGAAAAGATCTGAAGCTACACCTTTTTTTATAGAATATACGCGTGATGTAACTTATGAATAATTACAATATATTATTTGTTGAACAGTAGATTTAGATTATTTTTTTATTCTGTTTAATACAGGCTCTTTGGAACATATTTGACGTGCAAATTGCCAAGCATTAAGTCCAGAGTATGTAAGAAAAAAAAATTGTTTTTTTTTTTCAATTGTCCAGGATGTCGCAGCTCGAGGATTAGATATGCCGAAAGTAGACTGTGTTGTTCAGTATACCGGTCCAATTTCGGCTAGAGACTACGTTCATCGAATCGGTAGAACCGCGCGCGCAGGTTGCTCCGGCACGGCGACAATCTTCCTAACGCCCTCGGAAATCGAATTCGTACGGATGCTCGAATCGAGGCGCATCAGAATCAAGCAGCAGGACATGAACGACGTCCTGGATAAGCTACTGGGACCTCTTTCCAAGCACAACTCCGTGCAGGCAGCGGCTGTCGCTCTCCAAAACGATTTCGAAGATTTAGTACTGGAGAATCGGCAACTTGGTGCGAAAGCGTGTAAAGGTAAGTGCAATATTTTACGATTCGCGCTACGTAATAAAAGTATATATTTTTTCTTTGATTTTATAAAGTTATTAATCATTCAAGATTTTAAACCAGATACGTTGCTTCAGAAAGAATCGAAGTATCTAAAAATTTAATTAACTAGATACAGATCTGAAAATAATTTTGTTGAAATATCAAAATAATTATGTGGAATGCTTAAACATTGATGACAATACTACAAAAAATTTTAATATTGTAACAATCAATAAATGTCCTACATAATTATTTTAACGGTTCAAACAAAACTATTTTCAGATCTGTATCTAATTAGATATTTCAGCATAATCATTGCTTCTGTGTATGAATTTGATACTATACATTAACTGAATGATACGATAGCAAGGCATTTGTTGTGTTAAAATAAATAATTCTTTTCGAGTTATTAACATATTTCTATATATATATTTCAAAAATGCGCGTACAATAAAAGCTTAAATCTTTACTTTCGTGAGAGGCAAAGTGTTGATGAGGAGTTGCGAAGGATGAGTGAACATCTACTTTGACGCAGTTGGATTGTAACGAAAGCGAGCTGACTTTCAGGGTAGACTAAGCCAATTCCAGCGAGCACCCCACTCGCATATAAAGCAACCCCTACGCGTACACGTTATGGGGCTCTTATTCCGTCTCCCTTCACATTTGCCTCGTTCGCCACTTGGATATTTACATAGTCTACGAACGAGGAGGGATGATCCTGTTTGCTATGCTATGGTTACTCTATTAGGGTCGTTATGGAGAAGAATTTATTTGCTGCAATAATAAATCCATTATACCCGGTCTAATACTCGTGAAGTAAAGACATTAGCCCTCTTCACATTCACGATGATTTTTTTCCCCGCAAATCTATTTGCTTTTCCATATAAATATCGCCAGTTAACTTGTTGCTTTCTTAAACCTTCTTCTTGATTCAGCTTATTTATTCAGCTGAAGGTAAACTTTGCCGCTTATAAATACGAATATGTAATTCTAAATTTTCTGTTATCAAACATGAAAAGCTTTAGCAAAATTTCTGCTTGTGAAGCACTAATAGTGACATATATAAATGAATTTTGCTTATCTTACGAAGATTATTTTTACGAAAGTGCATTAACGACTAGCGTTACGTCAATTGCCATAACCGCACAAACGACGAACATTTCCAAAAAGGAAATTCGGGACCATTAATCTTTTTAAGAGGTTTTCAAGCTTCGAAATTATCCCGCATCAGCCAAGGCTTTACACGAAGGTTAGCCACGGTTTTTGAGCGCTTAGCCGCCCCAGATTTGAGTGACGTTACACAGCTAACCACTTGACCGTTCCTCCGCACGTACTGAGTGATTGATAGATTAATTGCTGCCGCCGTTCGTGACCTCGGTATTGCACTTTTCGCATGGAAACCGAGGGAGCGAATGAGAGGAAAGCAGGAAGTGGATAACAAATTAGTTAACATCTTTCGATATATCTACTGAAACCATTTACGTTTATTGTCTGTCATTCGTTTGTTCTAATATATGCCCATAGCGACAAAAATAATTCAAAATGTTTGGGGAAATCTCTTGTAACAAAGACGATAATAATATTGAAAAATATTTTTACTGCGAAATATTTTTGTTTATCTCATGAATAATAACATATTATGTTTGCATTTGTTAATATTGATTATATATTTTTTATAGATTTTTTTACACAAATAAGAATTATTTTCAGATATTCCAAGATTTCTTTTTATTTGCAATTTTATTGCAATTTTATGTAATCATGCATTTAATATCAGCTATTTTACATTTTATACAATTAAGCTGAAAAAAAATCAGCTATACTTAAATCAGCGTGGTATCAGACATAATACAAGACAAGTATTGGAATTAAGATCGTAAAAACGTTCGTATAACAGAAGCACAATAGAAAATAGTGCGGCACGTGAACACATTCTGCGCGACAATTCTGAAATTTATTTAATTCGCAACTGATGCGAAGACTGCTCGACGAGCAGAGAAGTGGAAATCTCGCTAATTCGTAATATTATCACCCCCAATAGAGCCGAACAGTCTTCAATAGCAAGTACAGCTCTATAGAACAACCCCCGAGCTGCGACCCTTGCCACTAACCTGAGAGATTCATCCCTCACTCCTATATCCCATATATACGATTTGAGTCTCGTGTCGGTCGACTATATTCCATTCGTCATAATTCTCTGTAAACATTTTCTTAATATTATAACTTAGCAGAAATAGCGTAACATATAATAATTAGATCGTAGATTTGATCTTATTTCGATTAAATGACTTACTTGATTTTAAACTCAGGATAATAATATACGTAAATTTAAATACTTGGTATATTTAATACTCGTGCAGATTTAAGATGACTATAAATTTGTCTGTATTCTATTTTTCATTAGTTTATAATCGAGATTTTATAAGCACTTGTATAAACAAAAATTTATCTATTTTTATATAATTTTAATTTTTTTCTAATTAATTGTCGCGACAATATTGTGACGATGCTGAGCTAATCTCACGCACTCGTCGCGAGTTAGATCGAATTCGCTGTATATCGTTCGCGCGCCTTTCACAGAGGGTGGCCGACACAATCCAACCACTGAATGTGACTTCCGCCAAAACCACTTACGCTTTGTGGCGAGAGACTCTTAACAATGCGATACAGGATACAAATACAATAAGACGCAGTTACATCACTTAGGAACAATGCTACCCCACTCTTACATCCCCGTTCTTCCCGCCACTCTGGCTTCTCAGTTAGACACCGCCCCCACGTGTGATTTATGTGCTAAATGGAGAAAAACATTTCTCCCTTTTCAACGCTGACACCAAGCCACAAGAAAGACTCCAGCAGTGTTTCTTATGCGAAACTCAGAAGGGAGGTGCCGAGATTGGAAGCAGACGGAAATCAGGACGGAAAACGTTGAGACATCAGTCCTATCGCGAAAGAATTATGAAAATTAGAGATACTTACAGATGAAATTTCCACTTCAAGTGGAACGTATAACTAAATCTATTTGGCCATATATAAATCATGTCCATTATATATATAAAAAAAAAATAGATGTCACACTTATACACAAAAATACGATAGCGATTAATTTATTTGAAAATCGACGATTAAAAAACACGAGATATTTTTTCCTGTTTTGTATTCTTATTCCATTATTATAACTATTTATATAGACATTGTAGACTACGATCTACTTAATGTTATAAACATTCTTTGATCAATAAATAAAATTTTTTCTTCTGATTGTTCATTTAAAAAATGCTTCGAAGCATTTTTGTAGCGTTAAATGGATCGCACCTGTAGTATAATAATCTTACGCGAAATATCTTCGCTGCTAAAGTACAAAAATTTAAGCAATTTGTGACGCTCGGTATGAACAACCGGAAGCCAAATTTATCCTCTCTATCGAGAGATTTTTCACACGGAACGCCAACGGTGTGCATATGTCGAGTTCTCTTAGAACCACAGATCCCCTGGGTTTCTCACCCGTGCGCACAAGCAAGAGAAGAGACGTTAAGAAGGGACGCGAGGGTGACTATTAGCTGCAGCACTTGACTCGACTACCCCCTCCTCACCGTTAATGCCTCTTAATAGCCCGCCACGGGGCGCGCACACACCCCACGGAATCGCGCAGTCCAACCCCCGTGGAACCACCTAATGGAACTGCGATTAATAAGGGCGCACTACATGTAACTGATCATTACATCCGAGAGTTGCACGTGACCTCTTAAACGTAGACGAGATAAGTGTACTTGACGCGGTATTTCTCGATTTTATCCGCATTTTACACGTACTCCATCTTGAGAAACTACACGAATTTAGTGTTTTACTATTAATTGCGACGCACATTTGTGTAATAATTCGTTATGAGTTATGACAGTATCAAAAGTTGCGATTAATTTGAACACAATACGTATTTATTTCTCCTATAGAAATATGTAATAAAAATAAACTATGCATTCCTATGAAGTAGCTTGAAGTATATCACTCTCTCTTTCC